>JAMPIV010015347.1:0-282698 GCA_024509875.1 Oreohelix idahoensis
CACCCCACCACCCCCCCCCAAACCCCCCCCCCCAAAAACTATCCTTTTTATCAATTAATTTTTTATCTTCTCTTTTTCTTATATTTATAACAATTATTATTTTTTATTTTAATATTTAATTTATATCAATAATTTTATAATTTATCTAAAAAACTTTCATTCTAATCTTCTTTTTTATATAACTCTTCTAATGTTTCTTTTTGATTTTGTTTGCTTTATTATATTTATAATTTAATTAATTTTTATTTTAATATTTATTTTATTTATATATATTTTTAATTTAAATTCTTTTGTTATAGTTTATTTTTACTATTATTGTTTTATCTATCTTTTTTTTTCTTAGAAAATGGTTTAATAGTCTTCCCCCCTACGCCGTGTCCCCCATCACCCCAAGTGACATTTTTTCATCCACAGAAAAAAAAAACACACAAGATTCACGGACGTTCCCTTACTAGGTCTTGGTTTGTTAGAGGATGGAACTGGGGCCAATTTTGGGAAGTGGACCGGATTATCTATATATAAAATTATATTCAGAGACAATTGAAATTTCCAAGGGATATCCTCAAGATGTAGGTAAGGAGTGAAGTGAGGTGGGCCATTGTTTTGAAAGTGTGTGAGTATTTTTCTTTGTTTCGGGACATTTACGAACAATTTAGATTTGCTTAAACTTGTTTACTTTATCTGGGGTAGCATATAGTAGGAACTTGTTTACTTTACTGTACTACTCTGTAACATAGGGCTAACCTTCGACCTTTGGGTTATTAACTTTGGGGTTCTTTTCTCCATAGCGGGAGGGTGTCATTTATTTTGCTATTTTCATATTATATGAAATCTGATTTTATTTGATCTTTTTACTTTAGATATTATAATGTTGTCGAGTTTAAATGATAATAAACTACAAAGAAACTTACATGTGTGTGTGTTGGTCAGACCCATACCCATTTATTCCGTAGTTTTTCACGTTTGTGTGTCTTGTTTTTCCCATGGCTGTGTGTGTGAGTAGGTAAAAACTTATCTATTCTGGATAGGGGAGACAAAAGCTGTCTTGCACTAAAAGGTACAGTCGTACGGATAGGCTGGAATAGATTACCTAATCACTCCAGAGATAGATCTTTGTTTTTCTCAATTCTACCACCTGAGTAAAAAGTTATTACCAAATACCAGTCAAGGAGGAATTAAACCTCTGTTAGCCTTTAGTTCCAACGAAGGAACATTATATACTTTTAATGTTATGCCTTTCGGATTACATCAACGCACCAAGGAGTCTTCACCAGAATGATTAGGAAAGCTTTTGGAACCTTTGCAAAGTCCAAACATTCACAAATTTCATGGACGATATATACTTATTGCAACGGATGAATACGAAGAACATATTGTTACAGTCGCTATGCTTCTCGTGAGGCTAAAAGAAACCGGTTTAATCTCCCGCCCTAGCAAATGTTTAATCTGGTTTGAAAAGCTTGACTTTCTATGTCATACCATTTCTCAAGGCTGTATGTGGACAGTAGAGAAAAACAGCGAGAAAATACGAGCTGCAACAAGGTCCAAAACTAAGAATGATACCGGATCGTTTCTCGCACTCTGCTCATACTACCAGAAGTTCATTAAGAAAAAACGTCAATGGACTCACTGCGCCATTTTCAGACCTCATTCGAAAAAGGGAAAAAGGGAAAACCGATAAGGTGGTCTGGACTGCAGAGTGCGAAAACGCGTACGTCACTCTGAAGAAACAGCTGACCCAGTATTCCGTTCTAAGGTTAACTATTAAGAAACCCTTCGTGTTACGGGTTGATACCAGTGGTAACGGAATAGAATCAACATTGCTTCAGGCAGGACGACAAAACACACTAACCTGTTGTTTCGTCCAGTCGCTTATGGCAGCAGGAAACTTAACGCAGCAGAGAAGAACTATTCAATAGTTGAATGGGAATGTCTGGCACTCGCGAACGGAATCAGGAGACACCATGAGTACTTATATGGAGTCCCATTCACAGTACAAAGTGACCATGCTCCATTGGCGATCCTATGAGCCAATAAGGAATTTAACGCAAGATTTATGCGTTGGGCGATCCTCTTAAGTGTGTACTCGTTCAAAGTACAATACATACCAGGAAGAGAAAATGTAGGCGCAGATATTATGAGTCGACATTGGAATATTGAAGCAAATGAATGCAAGTGAAGGAAACCATACTCTATAGCTACGGATGGACAGTAGTTCTGGTTTCCATTTAATAAGATACGAATGTATTTCACATCTTCAAGCCCGAGCGTACTGTGACGTGTACTGGGAAAAGAGCCTACAGTAATCTGACAGCTTATTGTAACCTTATAGCTGCTCTCTGATTTGCTAGCTAAACGTGCATTATACCAACTGTCTATTTCTGCAACGTACCATTTTGTCCCCGTCTTCTTTTCTGTAAACACGGGCTAACGCAGTGTTTACCATCTTCGTTGACCTGTCAATCATAAAAGGAAACAAAGCACGCTTCGTCTTACCGCGTTCCACTCACGCGAGCTTATCTGTCAATCATATAATACTTGACAGACAGCACGTGAGAGAGAGATAACAGACTTCTTTGAAGTTGCTCAGGGCAAGTCTAAAAATCCCCAATATCCTTTGATCTGGGAACAAGGGCATCCTAAAAGGAAACCCTAGTAGAACAGAAAGTCTTTTGATGTCGGTCAAAGCTCCAGACGAGAAACTCTGGAAGACCGAAACGTAAAGCCTTTCATCTTGATACCTCTAGCTTCTGAATTTTTGGTCTCACACAGGAGCGCGAATTAACGCATTAGAGATCAAGAGGAATTTAATGATACATATATACTACTGTTTCTATAACCCAACTATCAGTCGTCACTCAGAATTTGAGAAGAATCTAGCGCGCAGCCTTAAACCATTTCTTTTGGATTGTTATAAGTGATTCGTGGAGATTTAATTCTGTATTTCTGACCTGATCCCAAGTGGATGGACCAGCGGTCTTTTCTTTTTCTTTTCCATTTCCATGGTTAAGAGTGTACTAGCCGAAGATACTGTATGACTATAAATTATAATACTGGACTTACCAAATCCAGGATACTATTTTTATCAGCCAACAGTGGCGTATACGTGGAAACATTATTATTTTCCTCAACACCTGACAGTTGTAATCCAAGTGGAGTACTAAAATATACACTGTGCAGGACTGGCACTCTGACAAAGAGTCGTCCGATAGAAAATCCATCATCATCATTTGTAACATTTGTAGCAATCGGATTTTTCCAGATTTTCTAGAAGTGTTCCCCTCTCTTAAAACGGTAAACACCAAGGACCCTCACATACTCAATGTTTGTAGTAAACCCTATATCCAAATAGACCTTCCAGCCGAGCGGGAAACAAGGCTGTTTTCCCCGCCCGCCCTCAACACTGCAAGAATTGTTGCAACGAAATTATTTAGTTGTAGTTCCTGTATCTAGAATCACATTTCCCTGTGCACACGTCGGAGGAAGAGTGCAATTTTTTTAGAACAGTGAAGACAACCCTTTATGATTTATATTATTTCCAGGATTCATCGTAGACCTTAACTTATTCGGCGTTCACCTCATTAGTTTTTTTTTCTGATGAACTGGGGCCAATTTGTGTCCTCGACAGATGGGGGTGATACACTAATCAACTGTAAAATAGGGATTATGTTCATGGAATAAATGTACCAAGGGATACCACAGACCCAAGGGAAGAAATACAAAATAGATAAGAGTGTGAGAGGTGGCCACATGAATGAGAGAGCGTTTGTTGATTTTATTGTTGCTGGAAATTATCTACTAATTTTGATGAGTTGATTCTGTTTACTTTACTTGGTCTTTTATTGTACCAATATTGTTATTCTGTAAACCTAGTGCTAACCTTCAACCTTTGGGTAAATATTTTCTTTGGGTTATTTTCCTTTATACAGTAAAGGCGCACCATTCTTCTTTATTTCCTTTATATGTAAATGCTTTTCTTGATATCTTTGGGTAACTTGATGTTGTAAAACATTTTAGTGATAATAAACAACAAGAGAACTTAACTTTGTGTGATGGTAAGACCCATACCCATTTAGCCATAGAGTTTCACGTTTGTGTGTCATTGTTGTCACATATTGTTGTGTGTGTGTAGAGTAACCTGTTCTTATTTTAGATAAAGGAGGCAAAGACTGCCTTATAACAAAGTACAGTTGTACGGATAGGCTGGATGAGAATAACCTACTCACTCCAGGGACATATTTTTCCCTCAACCTACCACCTGTGAAATCTATTTTCTATATATTATCGTGTATCTATCAACATTCACTTTTTACCTAGACTGGGCCCAATAAACCAATTAACCTACCGTACGACAGTAATGTATGTGAGAATGTACCTGCATTGCACTGTACTTTTGAAATATGTAATGTATTTGTGTGCTTAAATGTGATGATGTGTATGAGAATGAGCAGATCACGGCTGTTTGTGCCCTATACCAGAGCGCTCTTTTAGTTTCGGTGACCGAAATTCTGACACCGGGCATAAAATTTTCGTGTGCACCGTAAAAAACTATTTAAGTTTTTGGCGGGGAAAATCAGCTGATGTGTGTGTAAAATCAGTAAAATATAAATCATTACACACTCGTTCTGGATAAACACAGCGCTAAAATTCTTTTGTGTACTATAACTTTGTTCTCTGCTCTATTTTTGATTGCATTTTTATTTGTTTGAAATTAGTTTTGACGGAGTTACAGACTTTTGAAAACAGCGTCATCATTTGAGGAAATTCATAAAATAAGTAATCTTTTTATTAATTTAATATCTAAAAATCGGCCCATTCGTTTGAGTTTATAATTATAAAGACTTCTCGAAGGGAAGCTAAAGATTATTTCCACATACTTTTTTTTTGGTTTCATATCTTGAGAATGTGTGGTAGTCAGTTTTGTGAGTTTGGCATTACAAGAACAGGCATATTGTCACCAGATTTTATAGCATTTAAATTACTGTAAACGCATTCCTGATACTCACAAATCGTAAATAAGGTTGTAACAAAATAACTTTGTAAAGCACCATCTGTTTTTGCATTTTCATTCATTTATAATGATATTTAGCTACGTATATAAGCCTCAGAATACATGTAAATCTATAGATAGATTACTTCTACATACTTTGTTCTATCTTTCAAGTCTTGTTAATCTTGTATTTATAATATGAATTTTTTTTTTTTTTTTGTGTGTGAGATAAGGACTGTTCCATTAGTGTTCTTTGGTAGACAATCCTGTGCAAACGACGGCTGCCAAAGAATTCTAAGTAACTGTTTGTATATCTTCTTTCATTAACAGATAAAGCATTCTACATCCTGTGTTAGACTTGATAGTCCCAAATATTCCTCTATCTTTTATACATACACAAGTAAACTATACTACATAACAACGAAATGGAACATTACTGTTTTGCATCATATGAAATTGTGCCAGTGCACTGTGCAGGAGAGCCTGTGGCAAGAGAGCATTAACTTCCAAAACAACACGTTTTCAATTCAGAAAGCGCTGAAACTGTTCTAAATTAGTTAATGATCTGTTCTTTGTGTTTGAATTAAACGTATCAGATGATAAACCCACACAGCATTCGACTATATTTTGTAAGAAGTGTTTACTTACAATACAAAGTTCAAAAAAAGGAGGGCATAATGAGAAGTGTCTTGAAACAGCCAAGTTACTATCGGAAAACAGTCAGCACATCTGGAAAGACTAAAACCATAATTTATCTATAAGTGAATGTCAACTGTGCAATTGTGTTGCAAAGACATCTTTTGGTGTTTTAAAAAACAAAAAGCTGCTCTATCCCCTGTAATGTTCTTTCTGACCCCTCCATGTCTAGTCAGTCATTTAGCTGTAGTCAGGATAGCTCTGTACAGTAGGAGGTTGATGTGCCTGCCCACATTAGTGATGATATTGTTCAACTGGAGGTTGATGTGCCAGCTCACATTAAAGGCGATACCATTATTCATTTGGAGCTGGATAACACTACTCACCCTAGCATGCCAGTTTTTGTTGCCACATCTACACCTACCAAGTCAGTTATACATACGACAAGTACATCCACCTCGCCTGTCTTCAAAAGCGACATCACAGGACAACAGTTACTCGCTAAGCCACCTTCACAACCGCTAACACAAAAGGAAGAACCCCTATTCGCATCCATGGTTAGAAAAAAACTAGAAACAGCAAAAGGTAATATCATAAAATGCAAAACCAGGGGACAGCCTATTGTACTACAAAAACTAATTAAACATAGAAGCGAAACATCAGTCACCAGAACGCCAACAAACGTAAGCGATCTCAATTGCTTCACATGTTAAGTAAAAACATATTGCTGGAACATCAACTGATTCATTAGACCTGCAGCAGGCACATGAACTACAACGCTGTTCAGAAACGTCACGTCAGGAAATTTGCAGGAAAGCAGGCATTGAAAGTAGAGTTAGAATATCCAAAGAATTAGCAATAGCCATGAAGGAAACAGTAGGTCTTACGTGGGCCACAGGAGAGATAACAGAGAAGATTGAAAATTGAAAGACGCGCCAGAGGTATTAAAAATATAACTTCACAATTAAAATTTATAACGGAAACTCAGTTGTTACAAATTTTTCCATCTGTGAATGTACAGATTCATCCTATAAAAAAAAAAAGGAAGTGTGAATGATAATTGAGCGAAATTTTGGGGCTAGAGCAAATTATGGCAGTTGTTGCTTGAGATTGACAGAATTAACAGAGTGTGGAAATAATTTAATAGATGTATTTAATAAATACATCTATTTATCTATTAAATTGAACATTTCGTTTTACTCATGACCATACTCATTTTTACATGACCATCGTGATGTATGATTGAGATAATTGTTAGCTCTCATGTTTTGGGGACAATTGGGTGTGTTATTTTTAAGGTAATAAATGTGGACTTGCAATTTAATGTTTCAATAATTAATGTTTGACGCATGAAACCAAAACAAAACTTTGATATCCATTTTCTGCAGGTTTTCTACTTTTGATTTCTGTAATTTGTTATGCATGTTGATTGTGACCGATTTTAGTGGAAAAATTGCATTATAGAAACAAACCATAACAAAATATATAAAAAAAACGTAAATTTTACACTATTTCAGACTATTATATCTTCTGTTCTAATTGTGATAAAATGTTTGTTCTTGTTCTAAAATTTACTCTAACATTTCTAGTCTAGCTTTACGCAAAATTAAAGCCGGTATTTACAATAAAATAAAGTAGCCTAAAAGCATTAATTAAGCCCTATCCAAAAGTAAACATCGCCACATGTTTTTCCCATAAGGAAGTTGACCACGTGACCTCTGTCAACGTGGGCTATAAATAGCGCGGTCGGGGGAAAAAAAAAAAGGGGAAATAAACTAAAAGATCGCTGGCAAACAGCCGTGCACTCCTTCTCCTTCAATAGCCAGGACTGTCAAATATTCATGAGTTCTGATTACCCTGCCACCTAATTGCATTATGTTCGAATTCAAGATTTTACCGTACGAAATTATTAAAAAAAAAAAATGTAAATAATTTCATTAATTCTCTTTTTAATTTCCATTTTATTTTATTTATTATAATGTTGATTTAATGAAAAATACTTAATTTTGATTATGACTGTGTTGCTTAGCTGTAAAAACGTACGCTGTTATATTACCACCCTTTATAATGTTGCATGCCTTCATAGTTGAATGCTGTTAAATAACATGTGGGAATGAAAGGATATAATATGCAAGATAAATGAGAGTTGAATGTTAGAACCTGGGTTAGACGGGCATGCGGCGCACAATTCTTCAACCATCTGAAAAGACAAAGTTCGTTCGTTCGTTCTTAACTGGTCCGTGCTTGTTGAAGTACCAGGATCTTCTACATGTTGACGCGACAGTGACGTGTTGATCGGGCTCAACATTCTCATAAGATCGCCCAAGTCTACATGACTATATCTCCTGAGGAAGAATAGGACAAGAAGTTAGGGTCAAACTGTCGGTTTAACTTGCATTATTCTGAGGAAATAAAGACTTCCTGTTAACAATAAACTACGATGTTAGTCTCGTAATTTTATAAGGGCGATGTTTCAAGTGTTAACTTCTGCTGTGGATTGTTCCCCTAACTCAGTTTTTGCATACCATGTCAATTCCTATAAGGTGCAAGCAGCACTGTATAATCTTCGTACTTTAATGCTATGTTACATGCAAAAAACACGAGTCGTAATCTCATGCTGTAATGCCCAACCCATGTACATAACAAGTATGTTACTGTCTCATATTTTTCTGCGCGTCAATCGGTTACCCTATACCATTGTAGGGCGGTACTTATTATGGCAGGTTGTGTACCCTGACAACCCCAGAGCTATGCCAGTGGGAGTTTTACTTTGGTAAGGTTCAACTCCAAGCTGGGAATGGTCGGGTTGGGTAGGGGTACAGACAACCGAAGTGCTGGTACCGCTGGTCCTCCAGGTTGGGGGTTTTTAGCGCAGGGCCGACACCCCTGCCTATGAAAAAAAAAATCACACATTGTTACGGAGAACAGCAAACGAATGGAAAAACTTTGATGCGGGACGGACATTACGGAGGTCCTCAGGCTATTATGACTGTCAGTGCGGTGAAAGCCGAAAGGAAGCCATTGGCACGAAAAAAGATTGCCGTTTTGACTGCTAAAACCACGACAAACTAGAATTTGATTTTGGAACGTCAGAAATTATGAATGAGGTAGGAAAGCTGGAGGCAGATCCCACAGCACAGATGAGGAACTACCAAATTCCTTATCCTGGGGAATATGTGAGAGCAGATGGTTACCGCTAGGACGGGAAGAATAAAAACAGCTGCAGGGGAAAACCAGTTTACTTTAGGTTCTGGCTTAGAGAGGATCGTCAGCACAACGAAGATGTAGCCATTATGGACCCCGAAGATACGGAATGGAAATGTCTTTACTGGAATGGAAACTGCCATCAAGGTTAACAGACTGATAAAAACAAAGACTGACAAGGGGAGATTCACCAACATCACGGGGGTTTATACCAATGCTAAGCACCAACAAACGTTCAGCGATGAAGAGGTCAAGGACGGAGTTCTATTAACAGCTACAAAAGGAACATGGAAAACTGCGCACCTTTAGGAACGATTCTTAATATAGTAAACTGGAGACCTCAATGCGAAAGTTGGACACACAATACTTATATCGGAAAGAGTAATGGGATAATGCGGCAGTTGGAACAGTAAATGAGTAATGGCCAGGGACTCGATAATTAATAAGGCCTTCTGCAGCATTAACCAACCTGGTCATTGGAGGAACACTTTTTCCAACGAAGAAGTGACTCACACGTTAACTTGGGAATCACCAAACGGACGGGACAGAAACCAGATAGATCACTTTTTACTTGGTCAATGGCGGATGGAGACCATGCCTTTACAAGACGTGAAAGTTAAGAAGAGGCGCAGATGTGGGAAGTGATTCATCGAATACTATATTTTTAGTAGCAAATCTGAAGGTGAAACTCAGAGCTGCTGACCAGTTGCAGTCCAAACAGAAATTTGGATATCACGAAACTTAAAGGGACCCCCTCACAGAAAAGCTTTCGTGGATTGATGTAAAGAGATCAGATATAAGATTGCCAAAAGCCAGGAAAAGAACAGCCGACCTCGATGATGTCGACCAGAAATTCAACACCATCTCACCAAATATACAAGGAAAGCAGCGAGTTCTTGCTTGGGATTTCAGAAAAGAAAGAGACAAGATTGGATCAAACACCAGAAAGTTAAACCACCATAGGGAAGAGAAAGGAAATGAAAAGCAAGGAGAAAACAGAAGCTTAAGTCTCCCAGGTTAAAGGAAATATTATAGCGAACAGTACAGTCTAATTGACGAAAAACTTTAAAAAAGTCAAATGTTAGTAAATGCCAACAAAAGGACATTTCTTAGATGACCTTGCAAGACAGGAAGAAGAGGCAACGTTCTGAGAATGTGCACAAACGCACAGTTTATAAAATAACTAAAACTATCAGTGGAAAACGAGTGTGCAAAGAATATATACGTTAGTTAAAAAGACATGTAGCAAGGAAATCTCACTATTTTTTGCACCACAGCACAGGGACATGAAAACAAGATGCTGCATGAAGCATTCGAAGTCAGCGAAAATCTTGAAAACAAGGAACCACCAGAGACACAGCTGAATTGTTGATGAGGCATGAAAATGATCTAGATGTTAATACAGAGTGTATTCCACGAAAGGAAGAAATCATCATGACAACCAATGGGTTATTTTGAAGAATGGAAAAGCTTTTAATGGTCCACGATAACTTAAATGCTGAGTTTATTCAAGTGTCAGGCATGAACTAGCAGCGCAGAACTATTAGAACCACTATTTGCACCAAGTCTGGGAAACTGAGACAACCTCAACAGAGATGGAGTAAATGGAATAAATTGTCAAATTGCCCAAGAAGGGCGACCCTTGATTTTCAGTAACTGCAACACTTGGAGAGGAATTACTTCTGTTGCCTATCAGTTCCAGAGTAAAATACTAGGCAGGATAATCATCCAGAGAATGTCAAAATAAGTAAGCAGTTGACCATGACCATAAACTGAGGGACAGAACAAGACGAGTCTTGTATGGGGTTTTAGAAAGAACAGAAGATGTGCAGATCAATCATTTCACCCTCAGGAACATACCATAGCAATGCTCTCAGAATGGCAGAGACAGCTATACCATTAACTTTGTTGATTTTGAAAAAGGCTTTTGACAGCATACACAGGGACAGCCCATGGAAAATACTGAGAGCTTATTGAATTCACAGCTGCATCGTTTCCATTATAAAAAGCCTCTATTCTAACTTCAAATGCGGTGTTGGATTGAGTAATCTAACTTTCGAAGTGAAAAACAGGAGTACGGACTGGGATGCACCCTTTATCAACATTATTTTTGACAGCCATTAGATTGGGTGATGCGACAGACAATCAGAGGGCAGTCCAAGAGGAATTATTATGGACAACGTTTTCTACACTGGAAGACCTGTAATATGCAGATGACATTGCACTGCTCGCACATTCACATCAACACATCCAAGAAACAAACAGATAGACTGAATACGTATAGCGAGCAGGTGTATCTGAACGTCAGTCTAAAGAAGACATAGGTCATGAAACTCAATGTGTGCAATCCTGAGCCCATAACAATAAGGAACCAGAAGTTGGAACAGACAGGCAGATTTACATACCTAGGATGCATAGTAAAACACCAGACGGCGGAACAAGCAAGGACATTAACAAACAGAATTAATAAGGCGAGAAACAGCCTTTGCTAGTCTCAACAATATTTGGAAGTCTTCCCAAGTACAGCACAAAAACACCAAATTAAGATTATATCAGAGCTGTGTGCTTTCTGTGCTTCTCTATGGTGAGGAATGCTGGAGAGTTACAGAGAAGGAAATGTCGAAACTGTTCCTACCTTCCACACAGTCGTGCCTAAGGAAAATTCTCCGAATCTTTCGGTCGAATACCTCTCAGCAACCAAGAACTGCTTATTCGGAGTAACCAGGAGGACACGCACACGATCATAGCTGGGGGCCAGTACATCAATGTGTGACGGTATTGCCATCACTGGCTTTGCTGTTGTAGTGGTTCCAATATCAGTTGGGCTAAAAAATCAAGGAGTATCTTAATAATGGGACTCTCAAAGGTCTACTACTTTCGCACAATTTAATAAGTAACACCGGGACTAGGAAACTGAAGAAACACACGGAGTCAGAGAGAATTGAAGTTAAAATTAATGACACCCCAGACGCATGTAAGAGGCCGATTCAATTCTTTTTTATTCATCTGAGCTAAAAGTCTGTGAGTCAGGATTGGCTTACGTTGTGATATACATTTCATATGCTATTAATAACATGTGAACTAACATATATATGTATATATTACCATGTGAAGTTTAATGGGTGAACATTGCTACAGGACGCCCAAGTCATTTGAGGCTGGTAACCTCAGTATCTAGAATGATTAGTTCATGAACCACCACTGCACGGGCTGGTGATTGCTTTATTGCTAGTTTCGTAAAGAGATCTAAAAGCATAAAGTAATTCCAGGTTCCCAATGGAACAGAGGGGAAAGATGAAAGAAATGATGTACATTCAAATTATAATACTTACATTTGTAATATAAGTGTTATCACCCTTCTATCTACATCTCTGCCAAGAGTAATCTTGTGCGAATGTAGAGACCTTTGAAGCCCATATTAGATACTCTTGAGTTTTAGCCACTGTTGGACCACTACTGCAAAGCAGGGGAGGCAATACCGTCACACATTGATGTACTGCCAGCTATGATCGTGTGCGTGTCCTCCTGGTTACTCCGAATAAGCAGTTCTTGGTTGCTGATGGTATTCGACCGAAAGATTCGGAGAATTTTCCTTAGGCAGATTGTGTGGAAGGAGGACAGTTTCGACATTTCCTTCTCTGTTACTCTCCAGCATTCCTCACCATAGAGAAGCACAGAAAGTACACAGCTCTCATACAGTCTTAATTTGGTGTTTGTGCTGTACTGGGAAGACTTCCAAATATTGTTGAGACTAGCAAAGGCTGTTCTCGCCTTATTAATTCTGTTGTTAATGTCCTTGCTTGTTCCGCCGTCTGGTGTTACTATGCATCCTAGTTAAGTAAATGTGTCTGTCTGTTCCAACTTCTGGTTCCTTATTGTTATTGGCTCAGGATTGCACACATTGAGTGTCATGACCTCTGTCTTCTTCAGATTGATGTTCAGACCAACCTGCTGGCTATACTTATTCAGTCTATCGGTTTTTTCTTGGATGTGTTGATGTGAATGTGCGAGTAGTGCAATGTCATCTGCATATTACAGGTCTTCCAGTGTAGAAAACGTTGTCCATATAATTCCTCTTGGACTGCCCTCTGTTGTCTGTCGCATCACCCAATCTATGGCTGTCAAAAATAATGTTGATAAGGAGCATCCCAGTCGTACTCCTGTTTTCACTTCGAAAGTTAGATTACTCAATCCAACACCGCATGTGAAGTTAGAATAGAGGCTTTTTATAATGGAAACGATGCAGCTGTGAATTCAATAAGCTCTCAGTATTTTCCATGGGCTGTCCCTGTGTATGCTGTCAAAAGCCTTTTCAAAATCAACAAAGTTAATGTATAGCTGTCTCTGCCATTCTGAGCATTGCTATGTGATGTTCCTGAGGGTGAATGTATGATCTGCACATCTTCTGTTCTTTCTAAAACCCGCTTGTTCTGTCCTCAGTTTATGGTCAACTGCTTTTGACATTCTCTGGATGATTATCCTGCCTAGTATTTTACTGGGAACTGAGAGGAGAGTAATTCCTCTCCAGGTGTTGCAGTCTGCAAGGTCGCCCTTCTTGGGCAATTTGACAATTATTCCTTTACTCCACTCTGTTGGTGTTGTCTCAGTTTCCCAGACTTGTGCAAATAGTGGTTCTAATAGTTCTGCTGCTAGTTCAGGCTCTGCCTTGAATAACTCAGCATTTAAGTTATCGTGGCCATTAGCTTTTCCATTCTTCAACCCTTTGGTTGTCATGATGATTTCTTCCTTTCGTGGAATGTCTGTATTAACATCTAGATCATTTTCAGCCTCATCAACATTCAGCTGTGTCTCTGGTGGTTCCTTGTTCAGATTTTCGCTGAAATGCTCTGCCCATCTTGTTTTCTGTCCCTGTGCTGTGGTGGTGAGATTTCCTTGCTTGTCTTTTACTAACGTTATATTCTTTGCACCTCGTTTTCCACTGATAGTTTTAGTTATTTTATAAACTGTGCGTTTGTGCATTTCTCAGGGTTGCCTCTTCTGCCTGTCTTGCAAGGTCATCTAGAAATGTCCTTTTGTTGGCACGGGTTTGACTTTTTAATTTTTAATTAGACTGTACTGTTCGCTATATATTTCCTTTAACCTGGGAGACTTAGCTTCTGTTTTCTTGCTTTTCATTTCCTTTCTCTTCCCTATGGTGTTTAACTTTTCTGGTGTTATCCAATCTTGTCTCTTTCTTTTCTGAAATCCCAAGCATGACTCGCTGCTTTCCTTGTATATTGGTGAGATGGTGTTGAATTTCTGGTCGACATCATCGGTCGCTGTTCTTTCCTGGCTTTTGGCAATCTGATATCTTCTCTTTACATCAACCACGAAAGCTTTTCTGGTGAGGGGGTCTTTAAGTTTCGTGATATCTTTTCTGTTTGACTGCAACTGGTCCAGCAGCTCTGAGTTTCACCTTCAGTTTTGCTACTACTAGGTGATGATCACTTCCCACATCTGCGCCTCTTCTTACTTTCACGTCTTGTAATGCATGTCTCCATCCGCCATTGACCATTATGTGATCTATCTGGTTTCTGTCCCGTCCGTTTGGTGATTCCCAAGTTAACGTGTGCTTTTCTTTGTGAAGAAAAAGTGTTCCTCCAATGACCAGGTTGTTAATGCTGCAGAAGCTTATTAATTTGTCCCCATTCTCATTTACTGTTCCACTGCCGCATTTCCCCATTACTCTTTCGTTATAAGTATTGTGTGTTCCAACTTTCGCATTGAGGTCTCCAGTTACTATATTAAGATCGTTCCTAGGCGCAGTTTCCATTTCCTTTTGTAGCTGTTGATAGAACTCGTCCTTGACCTCTTCATCGCTGTCGTTTCCTTTCTTCGGGATAATGGCTACATCTTCGTTGTGCTGACGATTCTCTCTACCAGAGTAAAGTACTGTTTCCCCTGTAGCTGTTTTTATTCTTCCCGTCCCGGTCCATCTGCTCTCACATATTCCCAGGATATGTAATTTGTAGTTCCTCATCTGTGCTGTGATCTGCCTCAGCTTTCCTACCTCATTCATAATTCTGACGTTCCAAAAACAAATTCTAGTTTCGTGTTTAGCAGTCGGGGCATCTTTTTTCATGCCAATGGCTTCCTTTCGGCTTTCACCACTGACAGTCATACGAGCCTGAGCCTCCGGATGTCCGTCCCGCATCAAAGTTTTTCCATTCGTTGCTGTTTCCGTAACATGTGTGATTTTTTCCATAGACAGGGGTGTCGACCCTGCGCTAAAACCCCCAACCTGGAGGACCAGGGTACCAGCTTTTGTCTGACCCCTACCCACCAGACCATTCCAGCTTGGTTGAACTTACCAAGAGTAAAACTCCCACTGGCATAGCTCTGGGGGTTGTCAGGGTACACAAGCTGCCATACCGCTACAAGGTATAGGTACCATTGACGGCAGAAAAATATGAGATTACATACTTGTTATGTACATGGGGTGCATTACAGCATGAGATTACACTCGTGTTATGTACAGGCCAGCATTAAAGTACGAGATTATACAGTGTGCTGCACCTTATAGGAATTGACATGGTATGCAGAAACTGTTAGAGCCACAGGCTGAGTTAACACTTGAACATGCCTTATTAAATTACGAGACAACACGTATGTTATTCTTAACAGGAAGTCTTATTTCCTCAGAATAATGCATGTTAGCCACATTTACCTAACTTTGTCTATTCTGTAGGGAGATATAGTCATGTGGCTTGGCGATCTTATGAAAATGGAGCCCGATCAACGTCACTTCGCGTCAACAGTAGAAGATCTGGTCTCAGAGCACGGGGAAGAACGAACGAACGAACTTTGTTTTCGAATGGTTGAGAATTGTGCGCGCAAGCCCGTCTAACATTCTACCCTTCAACTCTCATTTATCTTGCATATTATATCCTTTCATTCCCACATGTTATTTAAAGCATTTATATGACGGCATGCAACATTATAAAGGTAATATAACAGCGTACGTTTACAGTATGCAGTCATAATCAAAATTAAGTATTTTTCATTAAACAAACATTATAATAAAATAAAATAAAATGAAATTAAAAAGAATTAATTAATTAATTTTTTTTTTTTAATATTCGTACGGTAAATCTTGAATTCGAACATAATCAGATTAGGTGGCAGGGTATCAGAACTCATGAAGTATTTGACAGTCTGCTATTGAAGGAGGTGAGTGCACGGCTGTTTGCCAGCGATCTTTTAGTTATTTCCCCTTTTCCCGGACCGCGCTATTTATAGCCCACTTGACAGAGGTCACGTGGTCAACTTCCTTATGGGAAAAACATGTGGCGATGTTTACTTTTGATAGGGCTTAATTAATGCTTTTAGGCTACTTTATTATTGTAAATACCGGCTTTAATTTTGCGTAAAGCTAGACTAGAAATGTTAGAGTAAATTTTAGAACAAGAACAAACATTTTATCACAATTAGAACAGAAGATATAATAGTCTGAAATAGTGTAAAATGTACGTTTTTTTTTATATTTTGTTATGGTTTGTTTATAATGCAATTTTCACTAAATCGGTCACAATCAACATGCATAACAAATTACAGAAATCAAAAGTAGAAAACCTGCAGAAAATGGATATCAAAGTTTTGTTTTGGTTTCATGCGTCAAACATTAATTATTGAAACATTAAATTGCAAGTCCACATTTATTACCTTAAAATAACACACCCAATTGTCCCCAAAAACATGAGAGCTAACAATTATCTCAATCATACATCACGATGGTCATGTAAAAATGAGTATGGTCATGAGTAAAACGAAATGTTCAATTTAATAGATAAATAGGTGTATTTAATAAATACATCTATTAAATGATTTCCACACTCTGTTAATTCTGTCAATCTCAAGCAACAACTGCCATAATTTGCTCTAGCCCCAAAATTTCGCTCAATTATCATTCACACTTCCTTTTTTTTTATAAGATGAATCTGTACATTCACAGATGGAGAAATTTGTAACAAATGAGTTTCCATTATAAATTTTAATTGTGAAGTTATATTTTTAATACCTCTGGCGCGTCTTTCAATTTTCAATCTTCTCTGTTTTCTCTCCTGTGCCCACGTAAGACCTACTGTTTCCTTCATGGCTATTGCTAATTCTTTGGATATTCTAACTCTACTTTCAATGCCTGCTTTCCTGCAAATTTCCTGACGTGACGTTTCTGAACAGCGTTGTAGTTCATGTGCCTGCTGCAGGTCTAATGAATCAGTTGATGTTCCAGCAATATGTTTTCTAACAGTGTGGAGCAATTGAGATCGCTTACGTTTTGTTGGCGTTCTGGTGACTGATGTTTCTCTTCTATGTTTAATTAGTTTTTGCAGTACAATAGGCTGTCCTCTGGTTTTGCATTTTATGATATTACGTTTTGCTGTTTCTAGTTTTTTCTAACAATGGATGTGAATAGGGGTTCTTCCTTTTGTGTTAGTGGTTGTGAAGGTGGCTTAGCAAGTAACTGTTGTACTGTGATGTCGCTTTTGAAGACAGGCGAGGTGGATGTACTTGTCGTATGTATAACTGACTTGGTAGGTGTAGATGTGGCAACAAAAACTGGCATTCTAGGGTGAGTAGTGTTATCCACCTCCAAATGAATAATGGTATCGCCTTTAATGTGAGCTGGCACATCAACCTCCAGTTGAACAATATCATCACTAATGTGGGCAGGCACATCAACCTACTGTACAGAGCTACTGTACAGCTAAGACTGACTACAATAACCTGACTACAGCTACAGCTAAATGACTGACTAGACATGGAGGGGTCAGAAAGAACATTACAGGGGATAGAGCAGCTTTTTGTTTTTTAAAACACCAAAAGATGTCTTTGCAACACAATTGCACAGTTGACATTCACTTATAGTTAAATTATGGTTTTAGTCTTTCCAGATGTGCTGACTGTTTTCCGATAGTAACTTGGCTGTTTCAAGACACTTCTCATTATGCCTCCTTTTTGAACTTTGTATTCGTAAGTAACACTTCTTACAAAATATAGTCGAATGCTGTGTGGGTTTATCATCTGATACGTTAATTCCAAACACAAAGAACAGATCATTAACGTAATTTAGAACAGTTCAGCGCTTTCTGAATTGAACGTGTTGTTTTGGAAGTTAATGCTCTCTTGCCACAGGCTCTGCACAGTGCACTGGCACAATTCATATGATGCAAAACAGTATGTTCCATTTCGTTGTTATGTAGTATAGTTTACTTGTGTATGTATAAAGATAGAGGAATATTTGGGACTATCAAGTCTAACACCAGGATGTAGAATGCTTTATCTGTGAATGAAAGAAGATATACAAACAGTTACTTAGAATTCTTTGGCAGCCGAATGAATTACCTCAAATGATTACGCTGTTTTCAAACGTCTGTAACTTTTTTCAACAAATAATAATGCAATCAAAAATAGAGCAGTGTGTCACAGGATTGTCTACCAAAGAACACTAATGGAACAGTCCTTATCTCACACACAATTTAAAAAAAAATTCATATTATAAATACAAGATTAACAAGACTTGAAAGATAGAACAAAGTATGTAGAAGTAATCTATCTATAGATTTACATGTATTCTGAGGCTTATATACGTAGCTAAATATCATTATAAATGAATGAAAATGCAAAAACAGATGGTGCTTTCCAAACTTATCCTGTTACAACCTTATTTACCACTTGTGAGTATCAGGAATGCGTTTACAGTAATTTAAATGCTATAAAATCTGGGTGACAATATGCCTGTTCTTGTAATGCCAAACTCACAAAAAACTGACTACCACACATTCTCAAGATATGAAACCAAAAAAAAAAGTATGTGGATTTAAAAATAATCTTTAGCTTCCCTTCGAGAAGTCTTTATAATTATAAACTCAAACGAATGGGCCGATTTTTAGATATTAAATTAATAAAAAGATTACTCACATGTCTAGTCAGTCATTAGCTGTAGAACTCTGTTCAGAAATTACGTCAGGAATTCGTTTGATTATAATTATACACAACAATATGTGACAACAATGACACACAAACGTGAAACTCTATGGCTAAATGGGTATGGGTCTTACCATCACACAAAGTTAAGTTCTCTTGTTGTTTATTATCAAACGTGAAAACACCCTCCTCATAACTCGGAGTATCACGGGCATACCAATGCTCTTATCTCCTAACTGTCCTCGTACATTTATTATCACTAAAATGTTTTACAACATCAAGTTACCCAAAGATATCAAGAAAAGCATTTACATATAAAGGAAATAAAGAAGAATGGTGCGCCTTCACCTTATAAAGGAAAATAACCCAAAGAAAATATTTACCCAAAGGTTGAAGGTTAGCACTAGGTTTACAGAATAACAATATTGGTACAATAAAAGACCAAGTAAAGTAAACAGAATCAACTCATCAAAATTAGTAGATAATTTCCAGCAACAATAAAATCAACAAACGCTCTCTCATTCATGTGGCCACCTCTCACACTCTTATCTATTTTGTATTTCTTCCCTTGGGTCTGTGGTATCCCTTGGTACATTTATTCCATGAACATAATCCCTATTTTACAGTTGATTAGTGTATCACCCCCATCTGTCGAGGACACAAATTGGCCCCAGTTCATCAGAAAAAAAACTAATGAGGTGAACGCCGAATAAGTTAAGGTCTACGATGAATCCTGGAAATAATATAAATCATAAAGGGTTGTCTTCACTGTTCTAAAAAAATTGCACTCTTCCTCCGACGTGTGCACAGGGAAATGTGATTCTAGATACAGGAACTACAACTAAATAATTTCGTTGCAACAATTCTTGCAGTGTTGAGGGCGGGCGGGGAAAATAGCCTTGTTTCCCGCTCGGCTGGAAGGTCTATTTGGATATAGGGTTTACTACAAACATTGAGTATGTGAGGGTCCTTGGTGTTTACCGTTTTAAGAGAGGGGAACACTTCTAGAAAATCTGGAAAAATCCGATTGCTACAAATGTTACAAATGATGATGATGGATTTTCTATCGGACGACTCTTTGTCAGAGTGCCAGTCCTGCACAGTGTATATTTTAGTACTCCACTTGGATTACAACTGTCAGGTGTTGAGGAAAATAATAATCATGTTTCCAGGTATACGCCACTGTTGGCTGATAAAAATAGTATCCTGGATTTGGTAAGTCCAGTATTATAATTTATAGTCATACAGTATCTTCGGCTAGTACACTCTTAACCATGGAAATGGAAAAGAAAAAGAAAAGACCGCTGGTCCATCCACTTGGGATCAGGTCAGAAATACAGAATTAAATCTCCACGAATCACTTATAACAATCCAAAAGAAATGGTTTAAGGCTGCGCGCTAGATTCTTCTCAAATTCTGAGTGACGACTGATAGTTGGGTTAGAGAAACAGTAGTATATATGTATCATTAAATTCCTCTTGATCTCTAATGCGTTAATTCGCGCTCCTGTATGAGACCAAAAATTCAGAAGCTAGAGGTATCAAGATGAAAGGCTTTACGTTTCGGTCTTCCAGAGTTTCTCGTCTGGAGCTTTGACCGACATCAAAAGACTTTCTGTTCTACTAGGGTTTCCTTGTAGGATGCCCTTGTTCCCAGATCAAAGGATATTGGAGATTTTTAGACTTGCCCTGAGCAACTTCAAAGAAGTCTGTTACCTCTCTCTCACGTGCTGTCTGTCAAGTATTATATGATTGACAGATAAGCTCGCGTGAGTGGAACGCGGTAAGACGAAGCGTGCTTTGTTTCCTTTTATGATTGACAGGTCAACGAAGATGGTAAACACTGCGTTAGCCCGTGTTTACAGAAAAGAAGACGGGGACAAAATGGTACGTTGCAGAAATAGACAGTTGGTATAATGCACGTTTAGCTAGCAAATCAGAGAGCAGCTATAAGGTTACAATAAGCTGTCAGATTACTGTAGGCTCTTTTCCAGTACACGTCACAGTACGCTCGGGCTTGAAGATGTGAAATACATTCGTATCTTATTAATGGAAACAGAACTACTGTCATCCGTAGCTATAGAGTTATGGTTTCCTTCACTTGCATTCATTTCTTCAATATTCCAATGTCGACTCATAATATCTGCGCCTACATTTTCTCTTCCTGGTATGTATTGTACTTTGAACGAGTACACACTTAAGAGGATCGCCCAACGCATAAATCTTGCGTTAAATTCCTTATTGGCTCATAGGATCGCCAATGGAGCATGGTCACTTTGTGAATGGAACTCCATATAAGTACTCATGGTGTCTCCTGATTCCGTTCGCGAGTGCCAGACATTCCCATTCAACTATTGAATAGTTCTTCTCTGCTGCGTTAAGTTTCCTGCTGCCATTAGCGACTGGAAACAACAGGTTAGTGTGTTTGTCGTCTGCCTGAAGCAATGTTGATTCTATTCCGTTACCACTGGTATCAACCCGTAACACGAAGGGTTTCTTAAGGTAACCTTAGAACGGAATACTGGGTCAGCTGTTTCTTCAGAGTGACGTACGCGTTTTCGCACTCTGCAGTCCAGACCACCTTATCGGGTTTCCCTTTTCGAATGAGGTCTGAAAATGGCGCAGTGAGTCCATTGACGTTTTTAATGAACTTCTGGTAGTATGCGCAGAGTGAGAGAAACGATCCGGTATCCTTCTTAGTTTTGGACCTTGTTGCAGCTCGTATTTTCTCGATGTTTTTCTCTACTGTCCACATACAGCCTTGAGAAATGGTATGACATAGAAAGTCAAGCTTTTCAAACCAGATTAAACATTTGCTAGGGCGGGAGATTAAACCGGTTTCTTTTAGCCTCACGAGAAGCATAGCGACTGTAACAATATGTTCTTCGTATTCATCCGTTGCAATAAGTATATCGTCCATGAAATTGTGAATGTTTGGACTTTGCAAAGGTTCCAAAAGCTTTCTAATCATTCTGGTGAAGACTCCTGGTGCGTTATGTAATCCGAAAGGCATAACATTAAAAGTATAATGTCCTTCGTTGGAACTAAAGGCTAACAGAGGTTTAATTTCCTCCTTGACTGGTATTTGGTAATAACTTTTACTCAGGTGGTAGAATTGAGAAAAACAAAGATCTATCTCTGGAGTGATTAGGTAATCTATTCCAGCCTATCCGTACGACTGTACTTTTAGTGCAAGACAGCTTTTGTCTCCCTATCCAGAATAGATAAGTTTACCTACTCACACACACAGCCATGGGAAAAACAAGACACACAAACGTGAAAAACTACGGATAAATGGGTATGGGTCTGACCAACACACACATGTAAGTTTCTTTGTAGTTTATTATCATTTAAACTCGACAACATCATAATATCTAAAGGAAAAAGATCAAATAAAATCAGATTTTCATATATATGAAATAGCAAAATAAATGCGCCCTCCCGCTATGGAGAAAAGAACCCAAAGTTAATAACCCAAAGGTCGAAGGTTAGCCTATGTTACAGAGTAGACAGTAAAGTAAACAAGTTCCTACTATATGCTACCCAGTAAAGTAAACAAGTTTAAGCAAATCTAATGTTCGTAAATTCCCCGAAACAAAGAAAAATACTCACACACTTTCAAACAGTGGCCACTCACTCACTCTTACCTACTCTTGAGGATATCCCTTGGAATTTCAATTGTCTCTGAATATATATATATAGATTATCCGGTTCACTTCCCAAATTGGCCCCAGTTCATCCTCTAACAAACAAAGACTAGTAAGGTGAACGCCGAATCTGGTGTGTTTTTTTTTTCCTTGGATGAACAAAATGTCACCGCGAATAGTTGGTGAAGGAACGTGCTCTTGGGGTTCACAGTTAAAAGAGGAAAATACTTCCAGTATTGGGAAACATCCGGTTGCTAAAAAAAATGTTACAAATGATGATAATCCTATCGGACAACTCTATGTTATAGCTCCGATTCTGCACAGCGTAAAATCTGGATAAATTCGCATGAATACGACTGCCAGAAGTCGGGAACAATAATGTTATTTTGTACACCCAAGTTGGCTCGTAAAATTGGAAAAAATTACTGGGTTTTCTAAGTCCAGTTAAACTTGTAAGTTAAGATGTTTCTCATGTATCTTTGGCGAGTACACGTTTTATAAATGAAAAATCGGTACCGCTCAAACCAAGTAGAGGAACACATAACGCAGAAAAACCAAAATAAAATAAACAAACAAACATACAAAACAGCTGGACGATCTTAAGATCAGGTCTGCGAAGAATATAAGAACATTGATATAAAAATATGCTAAACCTATATCTACACACACTGACGGGGACAAGACGATCTCTTCTCCACTCCGTCAGTCCTGATTAAATTTAAACGGCACACGGTGGTTCCTTACTCCTATCAGTTAACAAATTCCGCTAGCAGCTGAGTTTAGGTCGGATGGAGTTATGGAACTCTTCCGCCCCTGCACGCGCCGGCAGTCAGCGTACAATGTTAATTATTATTTAATTATCCATATGCGCACTTACACAAAATATCGCATGTCGTTAATAGCTATTAAATTTGTCGGCATCTGTTAGTCATCGTATGGTATTAAATTAACAGGCATTTATAATAAATACACAAAATTAAATATATCGTGAATTCTTTACTATCACTATCAGACGTTTTATCCTATAAGTCCAGTCAGCTAAAACCATCTCTTCTCGACTGAGAAAGCGTGTGGCGAAAATTAACAGTTTAATTCTCTGGTTTGAAATAGCTACACGTTATTTTATTTCACTAGGTTTTAACAGCGAGAAAAATGTAAGTGAATTATAATGGTAAAATCTAACACTTTTAAAAAAAACACATCAGCCTATTTCTATTACCAGAAAATCCGAATAAAAAATCCCCACAAATGCTATAAAAAATGTTTCACAATGTTTGCCGCTGTTTAATATTCAATATCTCTGCAACCACTTGATCGTAATTGTTGCAACTTTGCATATGACCTAATGATCGCTATGTCCCGAGGGGGACATTTTTTTCCTCGTTAACAAACTTATGGTTTTAAATTTTCTTTATTTAAAGTATACAAAATCGACCACCTCTTAGTCCAAGCGTGTATTGACAGGGCTTACCCCTTCATATTTGTGAGCTATTTCGATTTAACATCTCGAACGTATTTCACGTGATTTTCCCCGTGTTTCAGCTCACTACCGCACTGCTTTGAACATTACATTGATCCTTCCGGTGTGTTCAGTTACCGTTCTACTGATTGTGTATTTCAGTGCAGAGGTGTATCTTGCGGTATTCTAGGTCTGTAATACAATGGGTATGAAAGTCACGTTCCTTACACTGCATACAATGGCAGTGAAGATGTATAAATATTTCTGCAAAGAAGCTAAGCGTGGTAAACTGTATCGGAGTCTCTCAAATCCCGAAAAGAGAACTATTCACGTTTTGGGTTTAAGTAAACGCTCATTTCATCAATTACTCAAAGCTAATGGAATTTTCAGTTCAACCAATATCAGGACGCAAGGAAGAAAGGAAGTAGTAGATAGTTCTGACAAGGATGTGATTAAAAGAGAGATTTGTAGAATGTTCAATTCCAAAGAAACTGTGACACTAAGAAAACTGAAAATTCGGCTGAGAACACACAATGACATTGATGTGTCGAAATCAACATTATGGAGAACTGTTAGAAGCATTGGCTTTACGTTTAGGAAGTACGCTAGTGGAAGAAACGTCATCTGCGAGAAGCCGCACTTAGTATCTATGAGAAGTAAATATTTACGTGAAGTACGGGAAATGCGTAATCAAGATTATGATATTGTGTATGTGGATACAACTTGGATCAATGCTCACCACACAAGTAAAAAGGAATGGCAGTTATCAGATGGAACGATTAAAAGATGTGAACCCAGTGAAAAAGGACAACGTCTGATAATGGCACATGCAGGCAGCAGACATAATGGGCTAGTGAAAAATGTTGAACTTATTTTCACTTCCAATTATACAGAAACCCGGCACTATCATACCGAGATGAATGGTAACATATTTAGAGAGTGGATTGAAAATACTCATCTTCCGCCCCTAGACAGACCATCCTGTCTGATAATGGACAACGCATCATACCACAACGCTATAACAGAAGAAGACAAAATCCCGACATCTTCGAGTACAAAAGATGCTATAAAGATTTGGCTCAGAAAATAAGACATTCCATTTAACGAGGGGTTTCTGAAACCTGAATTACTGTCCATTGTTAAGAAATCACAAAAGACCAAGATATTCCATATAGACAAGTTGATTCAACAGCATGGTCATATGTGTTTGAGACTGCCACCTTATCATTCACATTTAAACCCAATTGAACTCGTTTGGGCAAAAGTTAAAGGACAGGTGGCAGCTGAAAATAAAACTTTCAAACTATGCAATATGAAAGAACTAACATATGCCGCCCTCTCGCAGATAGACAAAGATTATTGGTGTAAATGTGAAGACCATGTCTTAAAAGAGGAAAATGACTATTCGAAGAAAAAATATCACGTAGTAATCAGGAAAGTCAATCGTCGACCGACCTTTTTGAAACGCACTATAATAACACATTTTCCACAATAATGGTTCTAGAACTGCGTGCTCAGAGTATTCAAAAATTCTGAGAGACACTGATGGCAGGATTAAGAAAACACAGTTTATATATCATTATATTTCTCTGATCTATAGAGGTTGTTAATTTTTGCGCTACTTTGTGTAACGGAGAATCAGAAACAGAGTTACAAGATAAAGGCTTACGGTCGGTCTTCCGTCGGGCGTTTTCGACAGGCATCAAAAGACTTATTACGTGTAACTAGGTTCTCGATGTTTTTGCCCACGACTCGACATCAAAGCGTATTCGGGGAATTTTGGATTTCCCTTCGTATACTTCAAAAAAATTATGTGTTTTTCACGTGCGTTCTGTTAGGTATCGTATAATTGACAGATAAGCTCGCGTGAGAAGACGAGGTAAACAAACTTGATTTGCTACCTGTTTTGACGGGCAGGTCACGAAAGTTTGTAAACACATCGTTTGCTTGTGTTCAAAGAGAAGAGGCGGGGACGAAAAAGTAAGCTTGAGTGAGAAAAGACAGGCAGTAAATGCATGGTTTTAGCTAGAAAATCATAGAGCGCTACGAGGTTACCAAGACTGTCAGATTACTGTAGGCTCTTTTTCCATTATTCGTCACAGCTGGTGTAGATGTGCTGGTCTCTCAAGATCTTGAAGATCTCTTCAATTAACAGGCTACGGAACTGGGATCCATTATCCGTCAAAACTTGTTGAGGAAATCACAGCCGTGTAAAAATCTGCACTAGGGCTTCTGCAACATGCTTTTGAGTCCGTGCATATTAGCGGTATAGCTTCGGCCCACATAGTGCAAGTGTCAAATAAGGTCAAGATAAACTTGTTCCTTCGTTTAGTTCTCTCAAGGGGTCCTATAATGTCGACTGCTACCCGTTCAAATGGAGTTCCCACTATCGGTATTTCTCCCATAGGGACTGGGGGTGTCCAATGCAAGGGTGCCAAACGTTGGTACTTGGCGCACGATTTCACTTATCTGATGATATCAGTGTTCATTCCTGGTCACCAATAGTTGGTGGATATTCTCTGTATTGTGGCGTTTTGTCCCATGTGTCCGCTAAAGGGAAGAGAGTGCCCCATTTCTAAGATTTTTTCTCGGTACTGCGTCGGTACTATGAGCTGGTTATGTCCCTGTTCGGGTCGCCCGTTCTGCGATACCGCAGTACTTTCTTAGAAAAAATATCTCCGTTGTGTCTGGGATCCTTGGCCATGGGCAGTTTCTTAAAGCGGGGCTCCAAGTTAGGGTCCTTTTGTTGCGCCTCCTTCAATTCCTTAGGTAACATGGTAGGTGCTGGCTTCCGTTCCTTTTGGGTTTGCCCTCTTGTGGTTACTGCTGCCACAATCGGCTCTTCCGGTCTTCCTAAAAACACGTATCTACAGCCAAGTATGGCATTGTAGATAGGATGCTCCATTACTGCCGCCTTAATAACACCACGGACGTAATCCGAGTTTATCTCCACAAGTGCGACAGGTATTGTTATGGGTGCATCTCCTTTAAAAACTCCACATATGTCGACGGTTTCTTCCTTGTCTTGACCTGGTTTAACTAAATGCCTCGCGACTATACTGTCGAAGCTTAATCCGCTGTCAAATAAACACTCCGTGGAAGTTCCAACGTAACAATACCTAGCGTAGAAGATCTCTCACCCTCAGTTGTTTGTTCACAGCCTTACAAATGCAGTTATCCCGAACATTTTGACCTTATGAGCATGTCTGGAAGAAATTACCCGCATGTTAGAAGCTCAAATATTAACGGCAAATGTATAAAAATAATAAAGAGTATTGGCAAAGAAACTGTAAACAAAAACTAGAAACGAAATCGGAAATGAAATTTATAGAATATTAAAGGCGATGCTGTCCAAAGATGTGCTGCTACCTGATCGTTTCTCTTTGTACACTTAGAATATAATGACATACTTAGTGCGTATTCCAGAAGATAGCAGGTGGACGTAATATAGCATTTACCAGCCCCACGCATTTTCGTGTCCATGCATTAGCAAAATTACCTGATTGCTTTTAAACTTAACGCATTTTTTCATCAGAGACCGTAACGTCATTTAATTCTGCCTTTTTATTGTTTAAATGCTACGTAAATTTTCTCAAGATACAATGTATTTTAGTGTGAAACCTTGAAGTTTTGAAATACCGAACATATGTAATAACAACCATTAGATCACATACACTTAACTTTCTTTAACTTTCTTTATCGTGCGTCAAATATCTCCGCTCCTTAATAACACTAATTACGCTGTTTAACTTGTGACAACAAAATTGAACAAGTTGAACAAATAGACTGTACTCTTCAAATAACGACACACAAGAATGCATGTTCCTGCATTAACCAAAATAAACTCAGTTTTTTCAAGCACCGACAGCTTTGCTGATAACACATTTTTTTCTCCGCGTAAATCTAGATTTGCTGCAGAGTTCGGCGATGAAAATAAGAACTGCAAATGAACTGGTCGATGAAAACTGCAGAGTAAATATTTCAACGATGTCAAACAGGCAGAATAAACTTTAGCGATAAAATTGGAATAGAAATTAAACTGAACACGCTTTTATGTTCCCGGCGGCTTTGTGGATAGACAGAAAGAAAGGGACCGCTGCTCCATATGCATGTAATTAGAGGCGAACAAGGTTGGTAAACTTCTTCTTTCATCTTTCAACTCCCCAAGGAGCATAGTTCATCAACAAACGTATGCCAAGTCTTAATGCCCCATGTATCAGCACAAGGTCTTTCCATGTCTTCTTCATCCCTTCTTTCATGTGTGTCTCCAGTTGTCTTTACCATATGTTCTTTGGACTTCCTCTACCTCTCTTACCATGGGCATTCCAGAACAAGGACTGTCTGGTAAACTTGTGTGAAAACAAAATTCTACAGAAACAAGCATTGCAAAAGCACTCAATGCTTTGGTGCGTGAGTAACTTTATGCATGTATTTTAAAACTGTATTTTTTGTCAAACATGAGATTTCAATTTTCATTAGCGACAGTTGAGCAAGACAAGATACCAGAAATAGGTGATGTAATCGATCCATGTATTCAAGTAAAATCTAACCTTTCCAGACTGCCCCAAAACTCAACACTTAGAGACAGAATATGATATATTTAGCTAAAACGCAATTCTTTCTTATTCGTTTAAACGGTTTGCAACAAACAAACATATAAACAAGAAACGTTGTTGCTGTTGATGTTGCTGTTGCTACAGATACATCATTGCTTAAGCTCTCGTCCTTCTGTCCAATGTCACTTAGTGGTATCTGGCACGTTTTTAGAAGCTGTTGTTCAGTTCGTTATTAAGTGTCCCATTATCTGGCCTCGGTGGAAAGAATTTTTCGAGTAAAGTCGCGTGCTTTGCAATCTAAGAGTTGGTAGCGAACTGTTTCGCAGGCGGTAAGTACACAGCTGGTGCTCTGAAGAGTGTTGTGGTTGAATCATTCCGCACGAGCATTGTTAGTTGCCCCGTGTAGTCCTCGGGGGGTCTCAGATGAGACAAAAAAAAAGAATAGGTATACAGCTCCCTTAGGAGCATCATGTAAAACGCATTGATACAGAAACCCTCGCTGCAACCGCGTGGGACTTATTGGTGCAGGCTTCCTGCAGAGGAATCATGATGATGATGATGACGATGATGATTATCAACTGAAAGACATTTCAGGTTTTTTATTTGTAGTTACAACTTTTAATCTACTTACAGACATGTATGCTGGGGTGGGGGTGGAATTGAAATCTTTGTGAAACTGGTGCTTTCAAGAAATCTGGTTATTAGGTTAGAGCTTCCCTATACAACTAATTATCTAAGTCAGCAGTCGGTAACCGAGGGGTTATGGGAGATCTACTTTAGCTCTGTGAAGATCTACCTTGATCAAATCATGTCTGTTTTTATGTTTCAGAATATTTCTAGTTTGTAATAAGTGCAGACTTATTGTAACTTTTATGTCTGCCGGACGATCTGCTTCCTCCAATTCCATTGACAGTGCGGTGTAAAATTCAAGATGAATGATATTTTACCGAATGTTAACTTTACTTCAAACAAAAGTGATCTTCCTATCTTATACAGTTCACAAATAAAGTGAATTCTACTGATCTAGCTTGTGGGTTTTCACTGGGAACGTTGTGAAAGTACCTTTAAACATGGGGACATCGCATTTTTAAGTGCCGGAAGGAAAGGGCAAGTCCGCAATTTCTGAACAATTCGTGCCCCGCCACCTATATATCTACCAAATGGTCCCCTGGGATGTACCAGTAGATGAAGGTCGACCGGTTGCTGACCCCTGATCTATGTGAAACGTCCTGTAACGAACATTTTTAAAATTCAGTCACCTTTTTTCTGGAAAATACGCGCAATGCACGTTCATTAAAAGAGCACGCAGTCATTTCAATTTTCATTTTTATTTTTTTTCGTGGAGCATTGACCATTGACTATAAATCTGGATAAGTTTGACTACAAAGATCCAGTGACGTTGATATGGAATGAAATGAACTAAATGGCTACAGGAGTGAAAATGCGGTCATCAGGACGTGCAACAGAAAGAGCATAAGACAATTATTTACCATCATGTTTTGCCAGGCTACTTGTTCGTAGTTTGCTAATATTATAGAGAGGCAGCGTCGGCCGTAAAGCTTTCGGCTTCCCGGAGAGTGGGCTGACTTGCGCCTCCACCATAACATTTCTGGCCACGACAGTTAATTAAACACTACTGGAAAATTTAAGAATCGTGAATGAAAATGCAGATCAGTTTCAGATACTTATTACTAACAGAACAACAGATACGATAACAACTGAAAACAAAATGTTAACAATATGGAACACTTTGGTATTAGTATTTTCTTATACAAGATTTACACTGCATGCTTTGGCCTGAGCGAATTGTATCACAGCTGAAGGACATTCGATCTTACGAAAAAGTACATTTTGTTCTAGACCGGACCTTGCCTTATAGAGCCCATGTCGGTCGCCCCGGTCACCCTGCCCTAAGGCCAGCTCTGAAGAGATATACATAAAATGAATTTCATCATCATCATTATCTGTTATATTTTTCATATAAATCGACATCGTCTTCCCCTTCTTTCTCTTCTACGTCATTACCGTTGATAATATTGATCATTCATTGCTGCAAGCACCGAATACAAATCTTTCTTCCTTTCTTCTTCTCTCATTCCCCTAAATTGCCTCCTTTAAAGTTTCATCTCCTGCACGTATTTACATGTCATCCATCAAGTATCATATCGGGCGCCGTCCTGGTGGCGGCCTAATAACGTATGCCATATGGTTTTCTGCTCTCTCTCCCACTCTCTCTCTCTTTTTTCCTCCTTCTCTCTCTCACTCTCTTTCCCTCCTTCTCTCTCTCTCTCTCCCCCATGCTACCGCACATTCATTCAAAATGCCACAACTATTTCAACCGTTACTATTTTAGAAATTAATATGCACGAAGATTATATTGGTGTTACATTTTCTCTTCCTTTTTCTTTCATTCATTGCTATGGAATACAGTATCCGTCAAAATTTCTTGTAACCAGTCTCTGTTATAAATACTGTAGACACGCTAAACCAGCAAACATTGTGGCTAATGCCTCTGACTTGTAAAGTGCATTTATTTATTCATCACCCTTTAGCTCCGTAAGGAGCATAGGCCTTCAATAAACGCATGGCAAGTCCAAGTCTCGCGCGCTTTCAGCTCATAATCTGTTCACGTCTTCCTCGTGTTTTTCTTTTCCGTCTCCAATTCTCTTCTCCTGGTGTTTTTCTTTTCCGTCTCCAATTCTCTTCTCCGGGTGTTTTTCTTTTCTGTCTCCTATTCTCTTCTCCAGGTGTTTGTCTATCGACCTCTACTTCTCATAGCTTATGAATTCCAGAATAAAGATTGCGTGGTAATGCTGTCAATAGTTTTTTTTCTCATTGTGTGCCCTATCCATCTCTAGCGTGTTCTTTTCTCTTCTTGCTCCACTTGCTCTTGTCTGGTTCTTCTCATCAGTTCCACGTAGGTGACCTTGTCGCTCCAGTTCAGTTCCTTCTATTTACGCGCTAATTTATGAATATCAGTAACTTCTTGACTGTTGTTCTTGTGACGGTATTGCCTCCCCTGCTTTGCAGTAGTGTCCAACATTGGCCAAAACTCAAGAGTATCTGTAGTGGGTCGTCAAAGGTGTCTACCTTTGTCTCTTGGCAGAGATGTAGATAGAAAGGTAATGACACTTCTATCCCAAGGGAGTATTCACAAGATATTCAGATAAGCGAAAACAATGCTGCTTCGGCTGAGAACGTTAATTCTAGAATCTGCCAACAACTTTTGTGAAGAATTAAGCAATGATTAATCTTAGCTCGTTAAGCCCTCACCTCTGATTAACTCACTGGAATTCTTATTATTCTGGTACAGCTCTGTTTAGAGTGTGTGTAGTAAATTGACTGGGGCAAACATGCAGTACATTTAAAAGGGTTAAATCGGATTTAAATTTGTAAAATTACAAATAACAAAATTTAATAATCACTTAATTTTTAACAGTTTGAAAATAATTTGAATAGTTATGGATCAAGAAAAAGTAACCATCATGGTCGTGATGTGATGTAAATTTTTACAAGAAGTTCAAGTTTCAGCATATATATTGAACTTAGCTGCCAATGACGGTTTTGCTCCTTCTGATGGGTTTGTTCTTTATGCACTTTTCACGCTCGTCGCTGGTCAAGGTTGTCGGGAGTAGCTCGTTTCCCAGAAATGTCAGGGAGAGTCTACGAAAGTTGGTCCCTCGTCTTAAAGCGTAGGCCACGTGTCCCTTCTTGTTCAAGAGATAGTACTTTCTGCTGGTATCACCAATAACTATGGTAAAAGAATATAAACGAAACGCTCTCCTGAGTATTGCGTTTCCCGACACATACTTATGTGTCCCCTTTCTTATTCCACCTTCCCATTTAACTCAGAATTTACCCTCGATGAGAATTAAATTTAATCCCTCGGGATAAAACTTTCTTTACATTTAAATTGAATAGCTTTTATAGTAACTTTACATTTAAATGAAAAGGTTAATAGTACAGATAGAATATGTTTACATTTACATTTCCACTGATTGAAAAGTGTTCACAATATAAATTGAATACTTTTTCATTTATGTTTACATTGATTTGAAAAGCTTGAAACTTCCATTAATTTTAAAGTGAATATGTTAACATCGACATTTACACTGGTTTGAAACTGTAACTATTATAATTAAAATGTACATCATTTCTTTCATCTTTTCCTCCATGCTCCATATAGAACCTGGGACTCTTTATGCGCTTAGTTCTCTTTAAGAAACTAGCAATAAAGCAATCACCAGCCCCTGGCTGTGGTGTTTAATGAAATCATCATTCTATACGCTGAGGTTGCCAGCCTCAAATGACTTGGACATCCACTAGCTATTTTCATATATTAATATCGCATGTTAATACATATAAATATATATATATTAACATATATATATATATGTGTGTGTGTGTGTGTGTGTGTGTGTGTGATAGTTCACATGTTAGTAATGAAATATAGAATGTAAAATCACAACTTACGCCAATCCTGGCTCACAGACCTTTTTTGCTCAGAGGCATAAAAGGCACTGGCATATGCCTTATTTCACGTGTTCTTGGGGTCATTAATTTTAACTTTAATTCTCTCTCTGACTACGTGTGTTTTCTTCAGTTTCCTCAGATAGCGGCCTTCTTTATTAAAATGAAAGAGATTTCGTGGGCTGTTGTTGTAAGTCTGTCAAGATTTTCCAATAAAAGGTCCGGCCTGATAAAGGGGAATTTCTGAATTCTAACTTCTGGCAAGTCTGGTTAAAGTCTTCTTGGCAAGCGATTTCTTACAGTAGATTTGACTGACTGAAGCGGTAGGTTATATTCACTGTCCTGCCTCCGTATCTGTTTGTAACGAAGCTAAGAAAGCGCCAATCGTTTAAAACCGAAAGGTTGGGGGAGGGGGCGATTGCAAAATATTCCTGACATGGAGAAATTTTGAACATAATGTAGAGGTCAAGTCTTCCGTATATGGTATGAAAATACCCGATCCCTGGCAGGCGAACTCACCAACTCATCTGTAAACCCATACGACAAATGTGTTTCAGATGTAACAATTGATTACTTTATCAGAAAGTAATCTATTCGCAGACGGGTAATCTCGTTATCTGTCCCGCACTCTGGCCTTTATCAGCGATTTAAGCAAACACGCTGGCGATTGTAAGGCTAATCTGCAGCGGCCAAACTTCGGTACACAAGAATTACCAACTTGTCTGACGTTCAATATTACCTCCGCCGCTCCTTGCAAAAGTGATGTGTTAATCATCAACACGGAGTGTCAAATGTTTGAACATACAAACTCTCTGCTACATAGCAAACAGAAAGAAAAGGGTGCGACCATGGAAAATCACGCAAATAAAATCAGTACAAAAATGTAACTGATTACTGCCGTAGTGAAAGAGAGATCGGAAAGAGGTCGCCCCAAAAATCCATCTCGTGACAGTTCTCCATATTTCAGAGCCATACAATAGCACTGACTTGAAATTTGCGCTTAAGATTCTTATTTTTGTGCTGGGCTTGCTTTATTTTGCTTTCTATCGTATATTGCCCAATGAATGAAAGCTCGCCTTTCGTATTCTTCTTCTGATATCATTACCTGTTCTTCCAACTTTATCCATATAGCTGCCGAGCTATTCATCTCTATGCTGAAACATGCCGTAAGGTCTTTTTTATGTGAACATGCACCCTAATGTAACCAACGGACCCTGTGTCTAGGTTGAAACTGGCACGCCTCGCCAGAACGAGGCAAAATGTTATTTGTAAAAAAATGTATGTTTCTACATCTTGTAGGGGTGCTTCATCTAGTGAAATCTTGTTTTCATTTTCTGCATTTATTCTCATTATCTTTGTCTTTTCCATGTTTATTTTCACACTCACTTGATGTGACCTCATCAAGTATTTTCATTTAATGTGGCATCTGGTTACCGTTATGGGATAGAAGAGCTAGGTAGTTTAGAGATGTGTAAAATACTGAAGGTCATAATACTTTTCAATGATTATTTGTTTCGTCAGTCATTAATAACCTTGTTAGTTTTGCTTCTTTTTTGACACTCCATTGACGAGGCACATTAATCTCGTCCATCTGAAGCTTCCTGTATCTTCTAACTAAAAAGCTTGATGGTCTAGATTTTGCTGGAGACACAGACAGTGATATCAAGAAAAGGATACAAGAGGCAAGAGCAGATATATGACATGCCAGCTGATAAGATCGTTCGGAAATTTACTTTGCTAATTTCCTCATTGGGCAACTGCGTGCCTTTCGTCAATGTAGATTTGTACAAGATTACATAATATTGGGGTACATCTTAATGCTTAAGTAGCAACCATTATAGTTTCTTACGTTAAAATATACACTTTGTTGGTGTGTAAATAAGAGACTATATAATCATTAACGTTTTCCCATTTTATTTTTATTTCAAAATTGTGTTAATAATTTTTTTTTCAAATCTGGCGTGAATTTCCCTGAAACTGATTTGACAGTATCTTCATACATTGTCAGCGTTTGTTACCTTCTGGCCGCATATTTAGCTTCAGTGACTCAGTGACAATAATCAGACAAGTGCCAGTAAGCCAACTTTCCGTTAACCTGATTGCAGCTAACTGCTTGCAGATGTCAAAAGAACAGTTGGGCGATCGCAGCTGAAGTTCAAAGTTGTGTGCAAAAGAGATATAAGGGCACTGGACATGAATCCAGCAACCTAGGAGGATTAAGCTGCTGATCGTACCAAGTGACGATGCTCCCTACGGCGTCACCTCAGATTGAGCATAAAAAGCTCTCACGACACAAGAAAATGCCGAAAGGAACACAAGGAAAATAAGTAGCTGAGGGCTGTCACCTTAGGGGCGCATTCCCATAGTCAGTCATGACTGAAGGGGCAACTATGCTTGCAGTTAGCCCGCTTGTAATTAATAATTCTCGTGTGATTATCCCCGATATAATTCTCGTGTGATTGTCCCCGATATAATTCTCGTGTGATTGTCCCCGATATAATTCTCGTGTGATTGTCCCCGATATAATTCTCGTGTGATTGTCATCGAGATAATTCTCGTGTGACTGTCCCGATATAATTCTCGTGTGATTATCCCCGATATAATTCTCGTGTGATTGTCCCCGATATAATTCACGTGTGATTGTCCCCGATATAATTCTCGTGTGATTGTCCCCGATACAATTCGCGTGTGATTGTCCGCCAGACCATTGGTGGCTGCAGCTGGTCCCCTTTCAGGAAACCTGTATCAAGCAGTCACATGATCTTGCAGGAGTAGTTCCGGTGGCGGTTTGTTTTATATGATGAGGTTACTAGCCCCATACCCATCTCATTTTAGTCGCCTTTTACGACATGCCTGAGGGTACAGTAGTCCTAATGCCTCTTTGTCTTCTCAGAGACCCCCCCCCCCCCCCCCGGAACTACACAGGGCGCCAACATTACACAATTACTACAATCACCAGAGTCAATATTGTCATCATGATTATCACTTCTATATACCATCTTCGCCACAACCCATAAAAAATGTCACTCCCTCAATTTCTTATCCTATGTTTTACCTTATTTTGAAATCGTGCATAACGTTTCTGTGCTTTCAATCGTGTTCTTTAATTTCTTACAAACAATTTCTAGAATAGACGGCATCTTTTGGGTGGAAATCTAGGGTTGTTAGATTGGCGTGACGGAGATATTGCTGGTGTGTTTTTTCTTTCCAGTTTTGCATTATTGTATTCTACCTTGTTGCTCACAGGTGAAGATTAGTTCAGATTCTGAGAAGATGTAAAAAAAAAAAAAAAACTGCACCTAATTTATTCATTACCCATTAGCTCCCCGTGGAGAATACGCTTTTCAACAAATTCGAGTCAAATCATCATGTCACCTGCCATCCATTTAAGTTCTTCCCATTCATTTCCTATTCTTTTTTTTATTTCTGTCTGTGATTCCTCTCCTCGTGTGTCCTTCCGTCTCCCTGTACCTCTCTTACCCTGGGCACTCCAGAACAAGTCCTACCTTGTAATGCTATCAACATGACAGTATGGTAAATGTAGCTCCGTGTCGTTCCCGGGGGTCTCTAAGAAGACGAACAAGAAATAGGACTACAGTTACCTCTGACATGTCATGAGAGGCGACTAATGAGGTTGTGCTTGGGGTCAACAACCTTGTCATGTAAAACAAAATGCTACAGAAACCACTACAGAGCATATGTATGATAAGGCGCATGCGCACTGCAAGCTGCAGTAGTGGTGACCCCTGCTCCGTAAGGAGCGCAAAGGAAAATGATGGTGCTGATGATGATGATGTTGATGATTATGATGATGATGAATATAATGATGATGATTATGTTGATGATGATTATGATGAATGCTATCAACAGGTTTCCTTAGTTTGTTTGATATCAATTCCCAGCGTCTACTTCTCATCTCATGCTCCGCCGGTACCTGGCAGATTCTTGTCATCAGTTCGACTCTGTGATCTTGTCACATCATTTCAATTCCTGAAAGTCTGTAACAGCACCTAATGTGTTAAAGTATTATTGATGTTGTGTTTTTTTTTTTTTTGGGGGGGGGGGGGGGGGGGAGGGGGGGGGTGTGTGTTTAGGTTTTTGGTTGTAAAGACTATCTTCTTTGCACACCATCAGTGCTCCTATCTCTCTACCTTAGATCACACAAGGAGGATCTCAGTGCACGAACCCCATTGCACCTGCGAGAATCTCAATGTGTGTTTATATAGGAATCACACATTTTATACTACGGTATTGTATAGACTCTGATTCCTTTCCACACTATGCTCTAACTATAACCAAACTCCTTATCTTTACACTGGACAAATAAGTCTGGACATGTCATGGTGCGACAAGTAGAACGTCATTGATCTCTCATTACGCCCCGGTTTAAGAAGAAGCCGCTTGGGGCAAGGTCTTCAAACATGACGAGGATTACGGGGATTAAGGTCACGTAGCTTCATTTGGGCTTTTCTCCTAAAAAAGAGGTTAACTCTGCCCAGATTATTCACCCACCCATCATGTAAGTAAACATACAAGAGTAATGGGCCGACTCCGAAACGAAGACAATTTCTGAGACGCGAAAGGTTTTTTAGTTCGCGCGCTTTCCACGTTTGACACATGGGCATCATAGTTACAAGCGTCATTGGCCGAAGTAAAAGATTTCTGGAATATAGTTTGAGCTCGCGAAGAGCATTCCTTACATGCATTCCATGGAAAGTCATTATAACATAACGTAATTCATAATGAGGTTTTACAATAATCGAACTATTAGTTCCGGGTGAGCGAATAAGGTGACAAAATAGATGATAGAAATACATTCCACCTAAACATATAACAAAGAATCACTACAGAGTTCACCGCTGCAAGAGAACATTAATTCTTCGATGTGAGCTTCTAGCAAGGGACCTAGCTGTAACGGTGGCTCCATGCTCTTTAAGGAGCATAAAAGGAAAATGATGATGAGAATAATGATGATTATGACATAACGACGACGACGATGGCGATGATGTTGATGATGATGATGACGAACACGACGCGGTGATGATGATCATGACGAAGGTGATGATGAATGCGGCGAAGATGATGATGACGATGATGATGACGATGATGATGATGATGGTGATAATGATGGTGATGATAGTGATGATGATGATGACGACGATGATGATGGTGAAAATGGTAATGATGATAATGATAATGGTAATGATGATAATGATAATGATGATGGTGATGATGATGCTAACTATGGTGATAATGATGGGGATGATGATGATGATAATTATGACGAAGATGATGATGATGATAATGATGACGATGATGATGATGATGACGATGATAATGACGATGATGATGATGACGATGATGATGATGATGACGATGATGATAATTACGACGATGAATATGACTGTGAGGATGATGACGATGACGACGATCGACGATGATGATGGCGGTGACGGTGATGATATTGATGATGGTGATGATAACGATAATGACGATGATGGCGACGATGATGGTGGTGATGATGATGAAGATGATGCTAATGACGACGATGATGCCGATGACCACGATAATGATGGTGATGATGATGGTGATGGTGATGATGATGATGGTGATGATGATGATGGTGATGATAGTGATGATGTCGATTATGGCGACGATGATAGTGGTTATGGTGGTGATGATGGTGATGATGGTGATGATTGAAACGATGATGATAGTGATGATGGTGATGATGGCAACGATGATGATGGTGATGATGGCGACGCTGATGATGGTGATGTTGACGCTGAGCAACGATGGCGACGATGGTGATGGTGATGATGGTGATGATATTGATGATGGTGATAATGGCGACGATGATGATGGTGATGATGGTGATGATAGTAATTATGGTGATTATGATGATGACCATGGTGGCCACGATGACGATAGGGATGATGGCGATGATGACGATGGTGATGATGTTGATGATGGTGACGACGATGATGGTAATGACGACGATGATAATGATGACGACGATGATGATAATAATGATGACAACGGCGTTGATGATGACGACGATGATGAAAAAGATGTAAATTATTATGATGACGACGGTAATGATGAGGATGATGACGATGATGATGACGATGATGATAATGATGATGGTGATGATGATGATGACGACAACGGTGATGGTGATGATGGACGATAATGACGACGGTAATGATAATGACGACGATGATGATGATGACGACGATGTTGATGATGACGACGACGATGATGATGACGACGAAGATGATGATAACGATGTCGATGGTGATAATGGTGATGATGATGACGCTGGTGAAGATGGTGATGATGGTGATGATGATGATGACGATGATGATGATGATGACGACGGTGAAGATGATGATGATGATGATGATGATGATGATGATGATGATGATGATGATGATGATGATGATGATGATGATGATGATGATGATGATTAGGAGGAGGATGATGATGATGATGATGATGATGATGATGATGATGATGATGATGATGATGATGATGATGATGATGATGATGATGATGATGATGATGATGATGATGATGATGATGATGATGATGATGATGATGATGATGATGATGATGAAGGTGAAGATGGTGCTGATGGTGATGATTATGAATTTGGTGAAGATGGTGATTATGGTGATGATGATGATAAAGACGATGATGATGATGACAACGGTGAAGATGGTGATGATTGTGATGATGGTGGTGATGATGATAATGACGATGATGATGATGACGATAATGACGACGGTGAAGATGGTGATGATGTGCTGATGGTGATGATAGTGATGATGACGGTGATGGTGGGATGATGGTGATGATTTTGATGATGGTGATGATAATAATGATGATGATGACGACGATGATAATGACGGTGATGAAGATGGTGACAATGAAGATGATTACGACGATGATGAAGTTGTTGACGACGATGGTGATGACGATGATGACGACGATAATGACAATGATGGCGTTGATGATGATTGTCGTGCATTTTTAGATAGGTTAGAGATATATTTGGTCCCGTCTGAGTAGAGCAGAAGGTGGGGGTGTTAAGGAAGATTTATAGTGTATTTTACATGTTGACCACAATTAGTTTTGTTAGCAGTTAATTTACGCGGTAACAATTCTGTTTGGGGCCAACATGATGTATTTTGCACCAATGTAATTATAATTGAACGCGATGATAGTCTGACGTCACTTAGAGATGATGACGTAGAGTGGGTGCTGCGTTAATTTATGCAGACCGTTAGCCGAGGCCTTTCGTTGTAAGATTTCGTCCTAGGAAGACGTTGAAGCTGTTGCTCCTAGAATTCAAGATTATAGATTTATCCTACGTGGCTGTATGTATTACGGAGGTCGCCACTGTAGCAAAATATGCGAGAATAAACGCTCAATTCAGTACGATTCAGGCATAAAACGATAATAAATACATTAGCCCGCATGTGTCTGACGGTTGGCATCTTCGAAGCCAGCACCGCTGCCTTTTGCACAGTGCTAAGCCTATAGAACGATTTCACGGAAAAAGTCTGACACGCTTTAGTTTCGTTTTCGAGAGACACTACTAATAGTTAACCTTTGCCCAATCTGATGATTACACTTTGTAGTCTAGCCTTACAATTAACTATTGGCGGAAGAGTGCCGCAATATAGCTATCTGAAGTAACACTTTTTGTCAACTTTGTAGCAAAATCAGTAGTAATCCTTACATTTTTTGGGTAATATTATACAATACAATGCTAACTAGTAACGCAAAATCTTAAACCCACCCCGTCTACCCCGCTTCGATGACACAGTCTGCAACGCATATATTCACACTGCGAAAAAGCCAGCCAAGGCATAACCACGCAGTCAGTTTTATTTCCTCCTCGTGGTAGCATTTCTGATGAACCTAAAACAAGTAGTTATTGGAAAAAATACATGCTCGCAAGATGAAGGAGGGGAAAGATGGCGGACTTGTGTAAAATTTTATTTGACGATGGACGATGAAATAAATTGGAAATTTTAAACCATTATGAAGTTCCCCATAAGAATTATATGGTAGTATGACGTGGAGTTGGCTGAGTAAGAATGTACTTTAAAATATATGATATTCCCTGTATTAGAGAAGTTATTGAAGAAATACTAATATCTAAGAACACACGACCAGACACACTGGCGTTCCTGCTCATGTTTTTGGTAACGTTAGGGGGACGCGAGCTGGAAAAAGAGGCAGGGAGGTATATTCAAATTACCTTGAGGTGAACTGAGTATGAATGGGAAAGGGAAACGGTAGGAGAAATGTAATCCTAAACGTAATATCTTTTGTAGTTGGCATGACTAGAGCAGACTAGCCAATCGACCACCAGTTATTCAAAATTATTTGGGTTTTTCATTTAAACTGCATTTGAATTCAAGTAGTAGAACGATACGATTGGCTAGTGCTGGTAGATATTAGTAAAGGCTTTGATTATTCATTGCCAGTTGAACTAAAATTTGTATACAGATACGCTGAAAAACAGCTGTGTTAATTTTAAACTTAAATCAAGAATAAATTCACATTCTGTGCAGTTCGGAGGAAGCTGAGGCCATTTCTTCACAAAATCAGCGTCATTTGTTTATATATTTCTTGATTGTGGTAAGAATATTTTATGAAATTTAATATGTTTGGTCCAACTACAAAGTTACACACTGCTATTGGGGACAAAGTGAAGGACATGTCGGAAGCAGACATTGTTGAGTCCACACATTAAGCGGTATCTGACTGATGTATGTTGTTATAATTATGTTGACATATTATTGTATTAAAATAGTTTAGCAAGCCTCTGTGTTCAATGAACACTGTTTAACATGCCTGAAGCACATATAAGTGTAAAGAAAAGAAGAGAAGATCATATCACAGGAAATGTGGTTACTCCACATTATTGTATGGATGAGAAGTATGTGAACGTACAGTGGCGTATCTACTATAAGGACTTGAGGTGTGGTCACAACCAGGTGGGAGTCCTGTACAATTCGTGGCGAGTGCATTTGTAATGCACGCGAGGCTGGCCCCATACCCACGTAGGGAATTAAGTGTTAGAATAAATGATCAGAGATAACAGGCCAGGGTGTCCTTTTGTTGCAGAGGGTCTATGTTCCTGTTGCCGGCTGGTGACAGGAAACCTGCTGAGTGCTTATAAACGCCAACCAGTCTCCAACCAGATTTATATGCTGTCGAATATCCAGTAGGAGCTTTGGCGAACGTTGACTTGAAATTTCTGCAACTACCCATCGTATTATCTTACAACAAGGACTCTCAGGTGAAGAGTAAAACATCTGGGGCATCTCTGACATTTTCTTGTGTTTCAAAATATTACACAGGAATTTTATGGGGGGTATGAGGAACTACAGCCCTCATATACAGTGACTCTCCCGGTAGATAACTAAAGTGAACTCTGTAATATTTCATCCAGGAAGGACATTTATAAATTAGATAACTAAAGTGAACTAATTTAATATTCCATACAGGAAGAACATTTATAATACATAATAACTTTTAGTTATTGGGCAGATTGTCCCAACAGTTTTAATTGTTCCTTTTCTGTAAACTATCTTGTCCTTATTTGCAAAGACCTGTCCACAAGCTATGAATGGACAGGCAAAATAAATTGTAAATATTCGTTCAAAGAAAAACTTAACTGCTAGTTATTAACTTCTTTAATAGAAACTTAAAGTGTTTGATTGTTGTGTACCATCATTCATTTCTCCCCTAGACACTAGGTACACCATACACCATACACTAGAGCCAGAAGATTGACCGTGTGAGACCTAGGGAGGTAGCGTTAGGTTCTCTGTACATAATTCATCATCATCATCTATAGAGTCAGAGACCTACATGTGCTTGACCTCACACGGTTATAGCAGACACCTTTTCATTCTTTTTAGGATACCATCATAACCTCCCCAGCAAAATCAACTTTGCTACATAAATTGGCAGGCTTGTTCGGGCATCTGAATTTCTCTTAGTACTACATTCATTGGGGTCTGGGGTTTAGCTTTAACAACAGTCTAATTTTCCGAGGGAATCCCCATATAGTATTACCCAAGATTTGGGTAATGAAGAAAGTGTCAGAGCCCAGATTTAATTAAATAAATTTATAATTAGTTAGAGATTTTGTTAGAACATTTTGTACTTATTAGAATGGCAGATCTGGACAAGTTTCGCTCTGCGGCTGTACAGACTGCTAAAGAAATGGGCATGGATGGACCAGAGTTGGTTCAATACGTAACTTCAGAGGTGGATAAATTTATTGCCAGAGAAGATAAAAGATTAGAGAAAGAAGCAGAAAGAAAGTTAGAGGCTGAAAAACAAATTAAGAGGCTGCAGATTGAGGCTGACAAGGAGGCTAGGGCATTGGAGGCTGAGACTAAGAAGTTAGAGATAGAGGCAGAAGAAAAAAGATTGACTGCCGAAAGGGAGGCAGAAGAAAAACGACTGCAAAGGGAGATAGAAGAAAAAAGATTGACTGCTGAAAGAGAGGAAAAGATACTAGCTGTGGAAAGAGAGGAAAAGAGATTGGCTGCCGAGAGGGAAGCAGAAGATAGAAGATTGCAGAGGGAGCACGAGTTACGAATAAGGGAGTTGGAAATTCAAGGCCATGCTCCTGAAAATGGTGCTAGCCCCTTTGCCTCAGATGCCACTACTAGTCAGGGAGCCTCAACCTCAGCTATGGGTTTTCATGTAGACCATTTTGTTGAGAAAGACGATGATATAGAAGGATATTTAAGCAGGTTTGAACTTTTAGCTACTACTTATGGGTTAGAAAGAAAAAGATGGGCGGTAAAGTTGTCTCAGGGACTTCGGGGAACAGCTTATGAAGTGTTTTCCAAAATGAGCAGAGATGACCAAGACAACTATGACATGTTGAAGCAAGCTCTTCTGTTAAGATATGAAAAGAACGGAGAGTTTTATAGAAAGAAATTTAGGAATGCCAGGCTACTGTCGGGTGAGACCTATCACCAGTTCTCCGTCCGGTTGGAAACGTATATGGAGAAATAGGCTACTCTGGGGAAAACCCAAGATCTCAAAGAGATGATACTCATTGAACAGATGAGAGAGTCCATGGCTCCAGACATGAGAAAGTTTCTCATGGAACAGGGCGCAGAGAGGCTGGGTGAGATAATAAATGTCGCTGAAAGGTATCAGGCAGCCCAGGCAGAGGTAGCTGGCACAAAGAAGAAACAAATAGATCAAAGTAAGGCCCCTCAAAACCATAACAAATTCGATAATAGAAATAAGCAGAACTTCGATAGGCCTCGAAATGAATTTAAGAATAGACCCTCACAATTCAATGATAGAAGAAATGATGAAAGAAATCCTTTTAACCAAGGAAAGAGGTATTGTAAAAATTGTCGGATGGACAACCATAACACTGAAAATTGTAGAAAGAAAACTCGCTGCCATGAAAACTGGGAGGAAGGGAATAAAGGTCAACTCTATTGAACAGCAGGAACCTTACCACCCCCCAGTGTGTGAAGATGTAACATGCAATGGAGTCACCATAAGGTGTTTGTATGATACGGGATTGGATTATGATTCAGTTGTGAGTTCTCACCTGGTGCAGGCAGATCAATACACCACAGAAACAGTGGAGATCCAAGCGGCAACCAAGGACGTAGCGACAATGACACTTCCCATCGCCAGGATAAATGTGAAGACGCGATATGTGGAAGGAGTAATCAAGGCAGCAGTGTTAAATGATCCAATCTACCCTCTGATATTGGGGTGTAGATATGTCTTCTTGGGGAATCCCAAGAGACCTGTGATCATGGCAACAGTCCAGACACGATCTCAATCCCGAAAGGAAGAAGATGAACCCATAAATACTCATCCAGAGGAGATGAGAAAGGCACAGGCTGAAGATAGTCACTGAAGCCGTGTTACAAGAAACTCCCAAAGAGTCATACTCCTCCTAATAAAGGAGAATTCTATATGAAGAATAAATTGCTATACAGGAAGACCGGCACTGGTTCAGCTGGTCACGCACAGCTGGTTCTTCCTTGTTCATATATGGAGAAAGTAATGGAGTTAGGTCACACTATCCCCTTCAGTGGTCACATGGGGATTAGCGCAACAGGACAGCGTATAGCTTGTCATTATTTCTGGCCAGGGATAACTGGAGACATTAAGAGATATGTGAAATCCTGTCCCGAATGCCAGAGAGTAGCTCCAAAGCATTGGACTGCTCCAGCAACTCTTGGGGAAATGCCCATAGTGGGAACCCCTTTTGAGAGAGTTGCAGTGGATATTGTGGGACCTCTCACTCGGACCAAGAGGAGGAACAGTTACATCCTTACTCTGGTAGACACTTGTTCTATGTGGGGAGAGGCGGTAGCCCTGTCATCAATCGATTCAAAACATGTGGCAGAGGCATTACTTACAATATTCACAAGGTTAGGATTCCCGCATCAAATCTTGACTGATAATGGCTCTCAGTTCAAGGGGAAGCTAACTGAAGAAGTGTTCAAGTTGTTTCAAGCCAAGCACTTTCATTGTAGTCCGTATCACCCCCCCCCCCCAAGGGAACGGCCAGGTAGAGAGGTTCAATGGGACTCTCATTTCTATCCTGAGAAAGCTGGCACATGAGAAACCTGAGACGTGGGACTACTACTTGCCCGCCGCATTGTTTGCCTACCGGGAAGTACCACATAATTCAACTGGAATGGCACCCGCAACACTCCTATTTGGGAGGCCTATAAAAGGTCCGTTGGAAGCTTTGCTAAGGACCTGGACAGATGAGATGGCAGAGGAGACTGTTACCTCATCATACCAATATGTGAACAAACTGACCACTCGTTTAAAAACCAGTTGGAAACTGGCAAATGAAAATTTGAGACAAGCCAGGAAAAAGCATGCTGCTTATTATAATAAGAAAGCGAAGGATAGAGAACTTGCTGTAGGGGAGAAGGTACTTCTTCTGTTGCCAGGCAGCAACAATAAACTTCAGATCGGATGGCAAGGGCCATATACAGTTCTGGAAAAGGTTTCCAGAACCAATTATAAGATAGACAAAAAGGGAAAAGAGAAAGTCTATCATGTGAACCTTTTGAAGAAATATCTGGACAGACAATTCCAGGAGGGATCACATTTAATGGCCTTGTCTATAGCAACCGAGATGAAAAATGAACCTCTCTCCTCGGTTGAATATCCATTGAAAACCAGTGAAACGTTTGCACAGGTGAAAATCAGTAATCACCTGACAAAAGGACAGAAGGAGAAGGTTCAACAGGTCCTTGAGAAACATACAGATGTGCTAACTGATAAACCGGGGCACACAAATTTGCTGTCATATGATATGAAACTACTAGACCCAGCACCCATCTGTATGAGGCCTTATTCTATTCCGTTCGCTAAGGAAAAAGCTTTGAAAGAGGAGATTGATTATCTGTTAAAAGAAGGGATTATTTCTCACAGTGAGTCTCCTTACAGTTAATGTGTGGTTCTGTTGCGGAAACCATCAGGAGAACATAGACTGTGCATAGATTACAGGAAACTGAATGCTGTCACAGAAGGTCAGGTGGATCCATTACCTGATACTACTCAACTTTTTGCCAGGCTGAACAAGGCAAAATATTTTTCTAAGGTGGATCTTAGCAAAGGCCATTACCAGATTCCAGTAAAGCCTGAGGTTCGACCTTATTTGGCATTTAGCACCTCGGAAGGTCATTATGAGTTCAACATGTTACCATTTGGTTTGAAAAATGCCCCGAGTGTGTTTTCTAGGATGATGCGAAAATTGCTGGATCCCCTGAAAAATCCATGTATTTCGAATTTTATGGATGATATCCTCATTGCTACGGAAACATACGTTACCTCTTTGAATATGCTGTTTGATAGACTCAGAGAGGCTAACTTAACCGCTAGGCCAACAAAATGCTGTATTGGTTGTAAAGAGTTGGAATTCTTGGGACATACAGTACATCAGGGTAGCATGACCCCTGATCCCAAGAATCTGGAAAAACTAAAAAGAGCACCTAGACCACAAACAAAAAAAGATGTGCGATCTTTCGTGTCTCTGTGTGGTTTTTACCAAAAATATATCAAACATTTTAACTCTATATGTGCTTATTTGACCGATTTAACTCGCAAAGGTCAACCTGATACTATAATTTGGACAGCACAGTGTGAATTGGCTTACCAGGAGTTAAAAGAGAAGCTTACAAGCAGGCCAGTGTTGCAATTGCCTGACTTGACTAAAGAATTTATTGTGAGAAGTGACGCAAGCAATGTAGGCCTGGGCGCTACATTATTGCAAAGGTCTTCCTCACAAGATGGGGAATTGAACCCAGTCGCGTATGCTAGAGGCAAATTGAACAAGGCGGAAAAAAAATTACTCAACCAGTGAAAAAGAATGTCTCGCTTTAATATGGGCTATAAAGAAATTCCAGATTTATTTATATGGCCGGACATTTGTGGTCCAAACGGATCATTCTCCCCTCGTGTTCTTGTCACAGGCTAAGCATGAAAATTCTAGATTATTGAGATGGTCTCTCTTGTTGCAACCATACTCATTTTTAATGGAATACATTCCCGGCCCTTTGAACGATGGCGCAGACTTTTTGAGCAGACATTCTTATGATGAAGATCAGAAAAACGAGTAAGACTTCATGGAGCTAAGTTATCTCGCATATTATAACCTGCAAATGAATGCATGTTTTAGGATGGGAGGTGTGTAGCAAAATATGCGAGAAAAACGCTCAATTCAGTACGATTCAGGCATAAAACGATAATAAATACATTAGCACGCATGTGTCTGACGGTAGGCATCTTCGAAGCCAGCACCGCTGCCTTTTGCACAGTGCTAAGCCTATAGAACGATTTCACGGAAAAAGTCTGACACGCTTTAGTTTCGTTTTCGAGAGACACTACTAATAGTTAACCTTTGCCCAATCTGATGATTACACTTTGTAGTCTAGCCTTACAATTAACTATTGGCGGAAGAGTGCCGCAATATAGCTATCTGAAGTAACACTTTTTGTCAACTTTGTAGCAAAATCAGTAGTAATCCTTACATTTTTTGGTAATATTATACGATACAATGCTAACTAGTAACGCAAAATCTTAAACCCGCCCCGTCTACCCCGCTTCGATGACACAGTCTGCAACGCATATATTCACACTGCGAAAGAGCCAGCCAAGGCATAACCACGCAGTCAGTTTTATTTCCTCCTCGTGGTAGCATTTCTGATGTAACTAAAACAAGTAGTTATTGGAAAAAATACATGCTCGCAAGATGAAGGAGGGGAAAGATGGCGGACTTGTGTAAAATTTTATTTGATGATGGACGATGAAATAAATTGGAAATTTTAAACCATTATGAAGTTCCCCATAAGAATTATATGGTAGTATGACGTGGAGTTGGCTGAGTAAGAATGTACTTTAAAATATATGATATTCCCTGTATTAGAGAAGTTATTGAAGAAATACTAATATCTAAGAACACACGACCAGACACACTGGCGTTCCTGCTCATGTGTTTGGTAACGTTAGGGGGACGTGAGCTGGAAAAAGAGGCAGGGAGGTACATTCAAATTAGCTTGAGGTGAACAGAGTATGAATGGGAAAGGGAAACGGTAGGAGAAATGTAATCCTAAACGTAATATCTTTTGTAGTTGGCATGACGGGCCGATCGACCACCAGTTATTCAAAATTATTTGGGTTTTTCATTCAAACTGCATTTGACTTCAAGTAGTAGAACGATACGATTGGCTAGTGCTGGTAGATATTAGTAAAAGCTTTGATTATTCATTGCCAGTTGAACTAAAATATGTATACAGATACGCTGAAAAACAGCTGTGTTAATTTTAAACTTAAATCAAGAATAAATTCACAATATGTGCAGTTCGGAGGAAGCTGAGGCCATTTCTTCACAAAATCAGCGTCATTTGTTTATATATTTCTTGATTGTGGTAAGAATATTTTATGAAATTTAATATGTTTGGTCCAACTACAAAGTTAGGTACTGCTATTGGGGAAAAAGTGAAGGACATGTCGGAAGCAGACATTGTTGAGTCCACACATTAAGCGGTATCTGACTGATGTATGTTGTTATAATTATGTTGACATATTATTGTATTAAAATAGTTTAGCAAGCCTCTGTGTTCAATGAACACTGTTTAACATGCCTAAAGCAAATATAAGTGTAAAGAAAAGAATAGAAGATCATATCACAGGAAATGTGGTTACTCCACATTATTGTATGGATGAAAAGTATGTGAACGTACAGTGGCGTATCTACTATAGGACTTGAGGTGTGGTCACAACCAGGTGGGAGTCCTGTACAATTCGGGGCGAGTGCATTTGTAAGGCACGCGAGGCTGACCCCATACCCACGTAGGGAATTAAGTGTTAGAATAAATGATCAGAGATAAAAGGCCAGGGTGTCCTTTTGTTGCAGAGGGTCTATGTTCCTGTTGCCGGCTGGTGACAGGAAACTTACTGAGTGCTTATAAACGCCAACCAGTCTCCAACCAGGTTTATATGCTGTCGAATATCCAGTAGGAGCTTTGGCGAATGATGACTTGAAATTTCTGCAACTACCCATCGTATTATCTTACAACAAGGACTCTCAGGTGAAGAGTAAAACATCTGGGGCATCTCTGACATTTTCTTGTGTTTCAAAATATTACACAGGAATTTTATGGGGGTATGAGGAACTACAGCCCTCATACACAGTGACTCTCCCGGTAGATAACTAAAGTGAACTCTGTAATATTTCATCCAGGAAGGACATTTATAAATTAGATAACTAAAGTGAACTAATTTAATATTCCATACAGGAAGAACATTTATAATACATAATAACTTTTAGTTATTGGGCAGATTGTCCCAACAGTTTTAATTGTTCCTTTTCTGTAAACTATCTTGTCCTTATTTGCAAAGACCTGTCCACAAGCTATGAATGGACAGGCAAAATAAATTGTAAATATTCGTTCAAAGAAAAACTTAACTGCTAGTTATTAACTTCTTTAATAGAAACTTAAAGTGTTTGATTGTTGTGTACCATCATTCATTTCTCCCCTAGACACTAGGTACACCATACACCATACACTAGAGCCAGAAGATTGACCGTGTGAAACCTAGGGAGGTAGCGTTAGGTTCTCTGTACATAATTCATCATCATCATCTATAGAGTCAGAGACCTACATGTGCTTGACCTCACACGGTTATAGCAGACACCTTTTCATTCTTTTTAGGATACCATCATAACCTCCCCAGCAAAATCAACTTTGCTACAGCCACATATATTCAGAAGATGCCGAACCTAAGTAACCGTGTTCGATGTATATATTTACAGAGAAGTTGTTACAGGAGCAATTTTATTATATTAAACTCCATACTCTGGTTTTCGATACTTCGGTGATAACCGTCATGACACCGCTAGTAATATTTCCAGATATGTGACGCTGTGTGAAGGACTGTAGGAGTTTTAAAGTATCCATGTATTCCATGCTTTCAATGAATATTATACGTTTCGTCAATTAAACTATGTCATCATGTGGACCCAAAGAATAACTAGAAGTTTTGGAAGTCGGTTTATGAAAGAAAGGTTCTTGCACTATCCCACGGCATTTCTTACAACATCCATCAGTACGATACTCAATAACCGTCCATAATAATAACCAATGCAACATGGGGGTATATAAGAAAGAGAGATGTTAGAATATATTCCACGAGTGAATAGATTAAGGTGAAGATCTGTCTCTGGAATGAGAGGTTTCTCTAGTCCAGCCTATCTATACGACTATCTTTAGTATTAGACGATCTGTCAAACCTCCCTATAAGTATAATTATGAGTTTACTACTCACACACACACAATTATGTGACAACAAGACACACAAACGTGAAAACTATGGTAAATGAATATGGGTCTGACCAACACACTAAATTAAGTTTTGTTTAGTTTATTATCACTTAACTTTACAACATCAAACATATGGAAATCAATAACATCATGTTTACAATGGGTGGGTTTGAAAAAAAATCGAAAAAAGGTGATTCGTCTTACGAGGACAAAAGACAAAGAAAATAGTCTACGTTACGGCCACAAGGCCTTCGTCAGGAAAGGAAAGAAAGTGAAGTCTAGATAGGACACATAAAAAACTTAATAAAATAATAAAATAAAAACTGGGTACTTCCCTGAAGGCAAGAACCGAAATTCGCTGTCTTGTTGAAGAGCGCGTGGCTGAACAGAAAGCGACTTCCGCCGCCGGGTGTACACAATACATACTGAAAAACTAAAAAACGAAACCGGACAATAAACTACCCAACGGGATAAAAGTGGGGACTGGGACAGAAGAGGACAGAATGAGTGGGAGATAAATAAATATGAAATTAAAAAATGTATATGGCATACAAATAGAAGAATAGGATAAGAGTGGAAAGAGTCAAATAGAGCAAGAGAGGAAAGGGTGACCTCAGACAAAGGTGTGAAAAGTGTTGAGACCGGCTGGTTTTAGACATCCCATGCGGTGTATAAGACGGTTCTCAAGCTGTTCTCGGCTGGCAGTGTCAGAGGAGCAGGATCGGATCGCTGTGACCTGGATGTCGATGGGACCATGGTGGTCAGGACCATTGAAGTGTATGGCAACTGGTGTGGACTTTTGCTGAGCGATGTCATTTAAGTGCTGGCTGAATCTGTCCCCAAGTCGTTTGCCTGTTTGGCCAATATAAGTTTTGCAGCAACGTTTACATATGATCGTATAAATGACATTGCGCGATTCACACGTGAAGCTACTAGTGATGGTGTACGTAGCCTTAGGAAAGGACACCTTCTGGGTTGAGGTGACATACTTGCACGTGTTGCATCTTGTCCGACCACAGGGGTAGTGTGCCAAAGTGAGTGGCATTCTCCTTTGGGAGACGGCTGTGAACAAGAAGATCCTTCAAGTTCTTGTCACGTCTATATGCCACCAAAGGTGCTTCACTGAATACTTCTTGGGTCACAGGCTCTGCTTGGAGGATAGGGAGGTGGCGGAAAAGGATCTGTTTGACAGTAGTACTATGAGGGTGATGGGTCAAGATTAATTTGACTCTATCCGAAGTGGATTTATGGTGAGGTATGAGGGCCTCCTGACGACAGATGGGGAGCACACGTTGGAGAGCAGAGGTGAGAACATGTTCTGGATAAAGTCTGTTACGGAAGAAATCCAACATCTCATTTGCTCGTAAGTGGAAGTCATCGTCGTCTTGGCATAAACGGCGGAGGCGGAGAAGTTGTGAAAAAGGAAGGGAGTCACGACAGGCCCGAGGATGAGAAGAGGTATACAGGAGGTAGCTGTGGGCATCTGTCGGCTTGTAGTATACTGAGGTATTAAGGCTGGAGGGCGTGATAGAAATAGTTGTCACGTAGGGTTTATATTCATTTAATTTCCTACAACTTCTTCCTATTCTTTCACCCGAAAATTCTCTCTTTTATTATCTCTGTATTTCATTTTTTCCTGTATTTTTTTCACCCATTCGTTTTGCGAATATTATTTTCATATAATTCGCAAACTTTACCTGTTTTCCCTTCTCATAAACTGAGAATCGCGCTAGGACGATATTACGTAGATGTCAGGGCTGCAGGGCGTCAGAAGGCGTGATAAGTCGGTTCGCTGAACATAGGACGTAGCAAATCGTCTACATTCTTACCGAGCGCGCGAGTTTCTTCTCGGCATTAGTCCCGGTGAGGTGTGATACTTTACATCTGCACCGGTCAGTATCCAGACATTTGTCTGGAAAATCCCAAACTGACACGGCGCTCACTTGGGCCATGGTCAGCTGTAGTGTGAAAACTGCCCTGCATTGGAGTCAGGCTGTCTGGGATTTGAAACTGACACGCGTACATCGTGGTCAGTAGGTGACAGTTACGACACGCGTTAAGCGGACGTAAATGTTGGGAGTAGGGGAGATAATTTCGCTTGGCGAAGTAAGTTTGGGCCCTTTGTCTGATTTTAAGATATTGGCCAAGTTTGAAACTTTAATTTCATTCTCGCTCATAGACTCACAGTAGATAGGTCGCTCGTAAACAGAATAGCTGTTAGCGAAGATCTCAGTTTGTTTCGGCAATTTGTCGAACTTCTAGACTTCCAGAAATATTTTCAGCATTTTTATTCTTAAGTTGTGCGACTACCTGTAATTCTGTGGTTGAGGTAATTAATATGATAGATATATAGATTTTGTGAGTGTTAAAGTGTTAAATCGCTTAATTCATTTTAATCTGTTTCTTTAGCGCAGAAGAGAAATAAAGTGGTAGGCTATTATATTTTCTAGGGAAGCATTCAGTGGAAAGCAGAATAAAATTAAAATTTCTAGCTTATAACGGCAATTGTAGCTATTTATAAATTTAATTTAACTGCTAATACTCAGTCGAGTGTATTTTTCTAAACTAACGTATAAACTCTAGAATCCAGCCTCATGAATGGTGACGGAATACGCACGTGTTCTAAATTTATGAGGATTGCTGATTTTTAAATATAACTTACGTCACGGGAAGTTTAAATGATAAGCAAAGCTCTCTGCTTCAAGTTTAAATGTAAGTTTTAACCAGTACAGATTCTGTTTATTATATTATATGTGTTATTTTTCCTCCACACAGTGAAAGTTTTGGGGTGACCCTAACTTTACCAGCACCTAGTAGTAGTTTCCATACTTGTGAAGAAATAGACAGTCCTTATTTTGAACCACGTGGGTTTTCTCAAGTAACACTGATCTGACGGTGCAAATTAGACAGAAATACTAATATCCCTATAATGGGTTTTCAAAGACTGTAATGATAAATACTGGACCTTGGAGCCAGCACTTAATTTCTTCTAGAAACTCTATATAATTTGCTGCCTGGTGGCGTGAATATTAACAATCATTTCCCGACTAGATTATATCTTGTGGACAAATCTGTGGTGTAACTAAAGTGAATCCTATACTGAGGGAAGGCACCGACCTGACATTCATCATTTTTTTAGAAACCTACGCTATTGACACTGTGCTCTGCTAACTCCCGCGCCTGGAATAATTGTTAGGTGACTTAATCAGACATTTGAACAAATTTGCATACCCAAGTAGTCGTTCCCGGAGACTCCAAGTTAAATACGTCTTTTGGAACTGGGGACTTCTTGGCAGAAGACTGCATTTTTTGAGTCTGTGTGAAAATCTAAAATCAATGTGTTCCAAGAGGCAGCAAGCAAAGTCGTGAGTACAAGTATGAGAAGCCATGGCGGAATGAATGAGTGTACGCTGGTTTGAGTGATATTTTTCACTATTTTATCTTTGACACCCTGTTGCAGTCCTAATTTTTTTTCAATCTGCATAATTTGTTGCTAAGGCTAGAGTTCTTGTGTTTTGTCTTAGGTTAAATCAGATTTTTTTCAAACTCTGTGCATATAATTACGAGATAAAACAAAGAAAAACTCTTAGACTCAAACCCTATGTATCTGTGACTCGGGCGCCATCATCTGTTCTCTTAACGGGGCAGGGCTAAACCTAGAGTTAACACTATAACGGGGCTATCATCCTTGCAACATTTCCTTGATTTTTTATGACTATGTGTATATGTATTTTCCTTGATGTACTTTCTTTGATGTTGTGAGCCGATTTTTCCTGATAATAAAATCGCTCTTGAACTTAATAATCGTGTTTGGTCAGCTCGTTCTAGATAATATATATATCATTGTTATAGTTTTCCCACGTCTGTGTGTTTACCTGTCGTCACGTGTATGTGCGTGCCTGTGAGTGATAGAAATATACGTAATATGTATATTGGTGTAGTCTGTCTGACGCTGTAACAACTGTTGTAGAAGATAGGTGAGAGAGAGAAGAATTCTTTTCGCTTTCAGAGACAGCCACTATATCAAATCTATCATCTCACGTGTGTGGAAATTCTATTACCTTTCACTAACTCTCACTGAGTCTATCACCCATTCAAACCTATTCAGAAGGGACCAAACCTAGTCTTAATTCTCCTATCGGAAATCTACGACAATAGTAATGTCAAGGAAGTTGACAGAAACTGTGGAGACGAGGGAGGTGAACTTAATGGTGGGGTGAAAGTGGTTCACAAAGTCGATGAAGCGGTGTAAATCAGTCTCAGACATATCTGTGAGACCTATGCCATCATCGATATATCTGCGGTAAAACCCAGGGAAAGGACCGGAGTATTGTAGCCATATCTGATGCTCCAAGTGGCCCATGAATAGACAGGCATAGCTGGGACCCATCTTCGTTCCCATGGCAACACCACTAATTTGGTCAAAAAAATTGACCATTGAATTCAAAGGAATTCAGGTTAAGGACCAGTTCAGCAAGACGGAGAAGGGTGTCAGTGGATATAGAAGGGCAAGTGCGCTGATCCAGAAAAAACCGAAGAGCTCGGAGACCATCAGAGTGGGGAATAGAGGTATACAGAGAGCAGACGTCTAGCAAGAAAAGACGGTAGGAGCGGTCTGCTGGGAGTCGGATAGAGGAGAAAGTAGTAAGAGCGTGATTGGTGTCTTTGATGAAGGAGGGAAGACTCTCAACGATAGGCTGGAAAATGCTGTCGAGGAAGTCAGAAATGTGTTCAGTAGGACAAGAACAGGCTGAGACAATAGGTCTTCCAGGGTTTTCGATCTTGTGAATTTTGGGGAGCATGTAGAATACAGGCTTGCCCAAAGAGCTGTCATGAATCCTAAGACGAGATGCCCCGGGAGGAAGATCATTACTATTGATAAGCTGTTTAATGGTGTTGTGTACAATGCGATTGTTAGAGACAGTCGCATCGCTGGTCCTAGACCTGTAAAAAGAGCCATTGGTCAACTGGTTTTTACCTTCACTTAGGTACAAGTCTTTCTGCCAGACGACAATGGCTCCTCCCTTGTCAGCCGGTTTGATGACAATGTCGTCTCAGGTAGTCTGCATCCCCCAGATCTACCCCTCTCTGAGGAAGAGCGCTCTGTTCTTAGTAAGGGCTTAAAATTTGTTCCTCTTCGTCCGACCCTAGACCAATACAATCTCCTCCAGGATGTTCATCGGTTTCACCGTCGCATGAGGCTGAAGCTCCATTTTAGAGAGGAAGACAGCACTCCGCAGTCTCAGGCTGAATCCGACATCTTTGCACGCTTTTCTGACTCTACTAAACCTCCCTTTACACCTAAACCTGGAGCCTCTCATGCCCTGGACCTGTATATCAAGAACACCATCCATGACATTCAGCAGCTCCGCCCTCGTAGATTGCATTATTCCAATCTCACTTCGGCAGAGTCTAGTGCTCTCTCCCTTCTTCGCCGTAGAGACGACATTGTCATCAAACCGGCTGACAAGGGAGGAGCCATTGTCGTCTGGCAGAAAGACTTGTACCTAAGTGAAGGTAAAAACCAGTTGACCAATGGCTCTTTTTACAGGTCTAGGACCAGCGATGCGACTGTCTCTAACAATCGCATTGTACACAACACCATTAAACAGCTTATCAATAGTAATGATCTTCCTCCCGGGGCATCTCGTCTTAGGATTCATGACAGCTCTTTGGGCAAGCCTGTATTCTACATGCTCCCCAAAATTCACAAGATCGAAAACCCTGGAAGACCTATTGTCTCAGCCTGTTCTTGTCCTACTGAACACATTTCTGACTTCCTCGACAGCATTTTCCAGCCTATCGTTGAGAGTCTTCCCTCCTTCATCAAAGACACCAATCACGCTCTTACTACTTTCTCCTCTATCCGACTCCCAGCAGACCGCTCCTACCGTCTTTTCTTGCTAGACGTCTGCTCTCTGTATACCTCTATTCCCCACTCTGATGGTCTCCGAGCTCTTCGGTTTTTTTCTGGATCAGCGCACTTGCCCTTCTATATCCACTGACACCCTTCTCCGTCTTGCTGAACTGGTCCTTAACCTGAATTCCTTTGAATTCAATGGTCAATGTTTTGACCAAATTAGTGGTGTTGCCATGGGAACGAAGATGGGTCCCAGCTATGCCTGTCTATTCATGGGCCACTTGGAGCATCAGATATGGCTACAATACTCCGGTCCTTTCCCTGGGTTTTACCGCAGATATATCGATGATGGCATAGGTCTCACAGATATGTCTGAGACTGATTTACACCGCTTCATCGACTTTGTGAACCACTTTCACCCCACCATTAAGTTCACCTCCCTCGTCTCCACAGTTTCTGTCAACTTCCTTGACATTACTATTTCTATCACGCCCTCCAGCCTTAATACCTCAGTATACTACAAGCCGACAGATGCCCACAGCTACCTCCTGTATACCTCTTCTCATCCTCGGGCCTGTCGTGACTCCCTTCCTTTTTCACAACTTCTCCGCCTCCGCCGTTTATGCCAAGACGACGATGACTTCCACTTACGAGCAAATGAGATGTTGGATTTCTTCCGTAACAGACTTTATCCAGAACATGTTCTCACCTCTGCTCTCCAACGTGTGCTCCCCATCTGTCGTCAGGAGGCCCTCATACCTCACCATAAATCCACTTCGGATAGAGTCAAATTAATCTTGACCCATCACCCTCATAGTACTACTGTCAAACAGATCCTTTTCCGCCACCTCCCTATCCTCCAAGCAGAGCCTGTGACCCAAGAAGTATTCAGTGAAGCACCTTTGGTGGCATATAGACGTGACAAGAACTTGAAGGATCTTCTTGTTCACAGCCGTCTCCCAAAGGAGAATGCCACTCACTTTGGCACACTACCCTGTGGTCGGACAAGATGCAACACGTGCAAGTATGTCACCTCAACCCAGAAGGTGTCCTTTCCTAAGGCTACGTACACCATCACTAGTAGCTTCACGTGTGAATCGCGCAATGTCATTTATACGATCATATGTAAACGTTGCTGCAAAACTTATATTGGCCAAACAGGCAAACGACTTGGGGACAGATTCAGCCAGCACTTAAATGACATCGCTCAGCAAAAGTCCACACCAGTTGCCATACACTTCAATGGTCCTGACCACCATGGTCCCATCGACATCCAGGTCACAGCGATCCGATCCTGCTCCTCTGACACTGCCAGCCGAGAACAGCTTGAGAACCGTCTTATACACCGCATGGGATGTCTAAAACCAGCCGGTCTCAACACTTTTCACACCTTTGTCTGAGGTCACCCTTTCCTCTCTTGCTCTATTTGACTCTTTCCACTCTTATCCTATTCTTCTATTTGTATGCCATATACATTTTTTAATTTCATATTTATTTATCTCCCACTCATTCTGTCCTCTTCTGTCCCAGTCCCCACTTTTATCCCGTTGGGTAGTTTATTGTCCGGTTTCGTTTTTTAGTTTTTCAGTATGTATTGTGTACACCCGGCGGCGGAAGTCGCTTTCTGTTCAGCCACGCGCTCTTCAACAAGACAGCGAATTTCGGTTCTTGCCTTCAGGGAAGTACCCAGTTTTTATTTTATTATTTTATTAAGTTTTTTATGTGTCCTATCTAGACTTCACTTTCTTTCCTTTCCTGACGAAGGCCTTGTGGCCGTAACGTAGACTATTTTCTTTGTCTTTTGTCCTCGTAAGACGAATCACCTTTTTTCGATTTTTTTTCAAACCCACTGATAAGGGTGGATTTGTGCTGAAGTGGTAACTTGCCACCCTTATCGACACCTGGTGTTAAAGTGTAAGATGTAGGTGTCTTCTCTGATTTAGGATGTTGCTGTGTATGTGGTAGTGGAACAGTTCACAGGGTTATCACACAGGCAACATGACGTGTAGAGTCATAGAAAGGGTAACTTCGTTGTATAAGTTTCTTTCATTTATTGCACGCCACAAAACAGTCATGATACTTATGACATCAACATGGTTAACGAGTTCAGCAAGATGATATGGCACATTGAAAACAATTTCTGTAGTCAGCAATGATAGCTGTTGTATATATGCGTCATAAGACATCACAGTTCAATAGATTCAGAAATTCATCAATCATCGAGTGCTAGTTCGTGAAGCTGTATAAATAATAATAATTTCTATAACTTCTGCAACAGTGTCAGCTACAGATCTTCAATGTTCATAAACAATAATAAATGCTCCCATTCTGATGCTAGCAGATCAGTTGTATACAATAAGTCCGTTCACTGTCTGCACGTGAATAGCATACATGGGCTACAGGTCAGCTCGACCTTTATAATGTTCCTAAGTCTAACCATCTGACTTGGACGTGATCTCTGATATAACGAATCCTGGAACACAGACAACAGTCTTGTTGGTCTAGAGCGACCCATATATATTTAACTAGTTCAGGTATACAGATACTGGTGACTTAATCCTAGTCAAAGTACCTCTCCATTTTGCATCACACAGGCGAGCAAATAGGCGACAAAATGACGAACCTCTAGACGATAGCATAAAGTTCGATACAAGAGGAATTACCTTATTTCGGAAAATCAACCATGAACATATGCCTCCAGGCAGGCTGCATAATACTGGGAAATAGTCTAGTTAGCTAACTAACTCACTAAGACACTGTATTTCCCTCAGAGAATCACAAGACGCAGTTGCGTCTGCTCGCTTCTTAAACCATTTCTAAACTGCCCCAACTGGGCGGAACACACAGAACGAACTCCCGGTTTTTGACATGCGCAGAACGACAATCTCTGAGTTGCCGTTCACAATAAGACGATTCGAAGAACATTCGAGATAAAAGTCTTACACAGTCGCGCCTTTTATGGTCATGAAAAGAAGCGTTAAGAAAGGTTTCAGACATCTACCATAGTTGACTGATACTACCAAATAAGGAGATGTGGTCACGCTTCGTTCAAGAAATTATAGACCGAACGTGTCTCTATACAAGAGAAGGCAACTCCTAACAAATTGTAGTTTCGATAACTCGGATTATGTCCCTTTGACCATAGAAAACATAATACACACTTCAGTCAAAAAAATGATCATACATATGAAAAAATGTTTATACAAACGAAAAATAATAATGATCCGTGCGTAACATTACCGCACCCTCCCTGGAAAAAAAAAAAAAATGGGACATTTTTTTTTTTTTTAAATCCTGGAGCCGGAAAAAATCTAGGCTCCTAACGCACGTATGATGCGTGGATATATACCTAACAAATTAGCTCAACGCATGGAGCGACACTGAGATCATATCTCAGATCCTTAGAGAAAAAATTTATCTAAGTATACGCTGATATATTCCAGGAAGGTGCCACCAACACACGCCACAATGATGGCAACAACATAATGACAATCAAATTATACTCATACCAATATATGAAATTAAATATATTATGTGTTATCATACAATGTGTTGCAAATAGCGGTGTAATTTACTAATATACCGCACTATATTATTACATTATATAAAGTAACAGTAATTAATAAGTAATACATGTGTTGCTCTTCGGTGACATAAAACATTCAATAGAAGAAGATGTGGACATCATCCGCTCCCAATGTAGGACAGGACTTGATATCCTCAAAGTTCCACAATGGACATAAACTCGCAGACTTCAATGATGTGCTGCGAAAATATCAATAACACAAATCTTAAAGACAACTGGTAAATTTCTTAATACAATCCTGAAAATAATTTATTTAAATGTGGCCGAGTGATCTTTTGGCCCGTATATCACTAACTAAGCCTTCTTAGATAATTACATGGTACAATGTTATAAATTTCCCTCAAAAAAAAAAAATGAGACAAAATCTACTAACATGTCATTATAACATTGGACTGTATATCAGGAAATATATATATATGACAGAAGAATCATGTGGAATCGTGTGGACATCTGACAGAATGTCTGCCATTACATTATCCGAACCACGGATAGCTCGAACCGAGAAATGAAATGGTTGAAGAGCTATGGCATAACGAGTGGACCTCGAGCTCTTCAAGTTTTTGCTCTGAATAGCAGTAAGCGCTTTCTGGTCGGTTTCCACAATGAAATGTGCGCCTAGAAGAAATCTTTGTAACTTCAGAATAGACCATACCATAGCCAATAACTCACGGTCTAAAACCGAGTAATTCTTTTCTGCAGCGTTTAATTTCCTAGAGATATACATCACCGGATGCAAAGTATCAGAATACTCCTGCATTAGTGCTGCCCCAATCCCTGTTGACGAGGCGTCACTTCGAAGAACAAAAGTCTTCTCAATAGTAGGTAACTTAAGAATAGGTGGAGATGAAAATAGGGCTTTAACCTGGTCCAATGAGGATTGACATTCTTTAGACCAGCGGATCAGATTAGGCGACCCTTTCTTCAATAAAGTAGAAAGCGGTGCCATAATGGAGGACAGATTCGGAATGAATCGTCCGTAGAATTGAATCAAACCTAATAGACTCCTTACTTGTTTCTTCGTCTTAGGGACCGAAATGTTAAGTATTTTTGAAACATTGTGGTCCTCTGTCTTTAAAAGACCATGACCAACCCGATGACCTAGGAAAGAAATCTCGCTAAATCCTATAAAGGCTTTAGAGGGTTTTGCAGTCAAGTTATACTCGCGAAGAGTAGACAGTAATTCGTATAAACCCAAATAATGATCTTCCCAAGAATCACTGAATAGACAGATATCATCTAGGTATGCTATGACATCTGTACGATATGCGAGAATTCGCCGCATCATGCGTACGAATGTAGCAGGGGCGTTCATAAGACCAAAAGGCATGAAATTCCATTGGAATAAACCCCTAGGTGTAGAAAAAGCTGTAAAAGGTTTGGCACGTTCAGTTAGCGGGACTTGCCAATAACCTTTAGACAAATCTAGTTTGGTAAAGAATCTAGAATTAGAAAGTTTATTGAGTAGCTCTTCTAATGAAGGCATAGGTTCAGCATCGAACTTCGTAACTTGGTTCAATTTGCGATAATCTACGCAAATGCGAATGTTATTATCCTTCTTTCGAACAATAACCATAGACGAAGAGTATGCTGAAGTGGATGGTTCAATGATTTCCAAACGTATCATTTCATCCAACTCTTTTTCGACTTGAGACTGGAAATGAATAGGTATTGGATATGGTCTGACTCTGATAGGATTGTGATCAGTTAGCACAATGTCATGTTCTATGACATGTGTGTGTCCCGGGATGTCTGTAAGAACATCCTGAAATGTTTGCAACATCGAAGAAACTTGTCGATGTTCCTCAGCGGAAAGATTTGGAGAAACGGTCACGTTTTTCCAAGATTCCGTAGAATAAAGTGGGACCATAGAAAGAGGAAGATTGACATCAGAAAAAGTAGTTTCCTCATCCTGTATAACTGACAGAGATGAGTACTGACCATGAGTTGCTTGTGAATTGTCCGTAGCCTGGAAAATAGGCTGCAAATAGTCAGGTCTTTCATAAAATTCTGTGAGCATATTTATGTGGAAAGTTTTATGCTTTCCATCAATATCGACAACATAGTCGACATCAGAAATTTTGGAGACTATTGCATATGGACCTTTCCATGCAATTAGAAGTCTGTTCTCCCTTGAAGGAAGTAGAACGAGAGCTTTGTCACCTGGACAAAGTTGTCGTAGACATCTATTCTTATTTGCAAACTGCCTTGCCTTTTCTTTAGCAAATTCTGAAGACGAAGTTGCTAGTTTGCATGCCTCGATGATCTTTTGCCTAAGAGCAATGACGTACTCATAAGAAGATTGAGTCTCATCGCTAATATTATCGGCAGTGATTAGATCGTGAAGTAAAGACATAGGGCCGCGCGGTTGCGCGCCAAAGACAAGTTCAAAAGGGGAAAACCCCGTATGTTCATTGGGGACCTCTCTATACGCAAAGAGAGCCGCGGGTAAGACCCTGTCCCAATCCTGAGGATGATCCTCAGTTATTTTACCAAGTAAAGTTTTCAGAGTCCTATTTAAACGTTCGACCAACCCATTAGACATTGGGTGATAGATACTGCTGAGAGACCTTTTAATGTGTAGCATAGACATTACCTGTGACATAGTGTCTGATATAAGTTGAGTGCCATGGTCTGACAATATTTCTCCGGGAAAACCCAAGCGAGAAAATATCAGCCAAAGAGCGTCTGCGATATCAGCAGTTGAGATGCTCTTGAGAGGTATTGCCTCTGGCCAACGTGTGCACATATCGACACATGTAAGGATAAATTGATGTCCTCTAGCCGACTTAATTCTAAAAGGACCGATAATATCTATTGCCATTTTTTGAAAAGGGCGAATAGGAATGTCAGCAGCCTGGATAGGCGCAGCATGTCGTGGTCCTTTAGATTTGACCTCCTGACATACTTTGCAAGAGCGACAGTACATTCGTATGTCCTTGCTCACAAATGGCCAAAAGAAAGCCGCAAGAACCCTCGACTTTGTACGGGAAAAACCCATATGTCCAGCACATTGCGAGTCATGAGCATGTTGCAATATTTGCAATCTCATGCTCTTAGGCACAAGAATTTGTGAATGAGTGGACGTAGTCGAGTCTTGTACCATACGTACAAGTACGCCGTTCTTCATAGAAATCCAAGATTTCCTATTAGTGTTCTGATTAGGATCACCTTTTTTTGCTAGAATGAAGAATTTTTGTAAAGAAGGATCTTCTTCTTGCAATTTGATAAATGAGTCACGTGTAATAGTCAAGTGACTATCTTGGTCATTTACTTCATCATTATTAGTTAATGAAGTTTGAGGTGGATCCAGAGCATGTGCTCTTGTGACCACCGCATTGGTAGCTTCAATGTTTTGCTCTTCCCAAACAGCAATCTGCTGTGGGGTACATTCCCTAACTCCGTGAATACGACCAATAATAAGGTCCGCAATAGGGTTTGGAAGTAGACACGCGTGGACCTCTCCCGTGAAGAAAGGAGTAGCAATGTGTATTATAGCAGTAGGATACTTTTCTAACGTGCCACCAAATGTGACACATTTGATGACTTTTCCTGTAGCACAGGATGGATCTACAAGAGATTGCCTAACGCCGACAGTAGTAGTACATCCAGAATCAAACAACACTGAGACTGGATTACTATTTACTAGCCCCTTATGTAATATAAGAGAACCTCTCCCATCATGAGCAACATTAGCAGGAAGAGCGGGCAAAGGATGACCACAGCTTAGAGTACTAATGGTTTTCGGATCAAATAAAGTACTGCATTGGATACACTTATTTGCCCTACGAAAATCAAAAGATGAGCATCCGATAGCATTATGGTCTTTATCATTATTAACCTGTTTATCTGCTCCCTGAGATTCTTGTTGAACAGAATTTGTCTGTTGATATCTTTTTCTCTTATGTTGCGATCTACCGCGACCATTATTGCCTCTGCAATTATCATTAAAGTCCCTACTGTAATTTTTATCCTGGTTTGAGTTCCAGTTTCCATAACTGTCATTACTATCTCTATGCTGTTGAGAACCTCTATTATCTTGGTATTGAGGTCTCTGCATAAAATATTTTCCTCTATACCGATTACCTTTGTGAAAATTTCTAAAGTTAACCGGAGTAGAATAACGTGTAGTATTAGGTTGTCTCCAGTTCTGGGAAGAAGAATCACCCTGGATACTGGCTACAGTATTCTTCCATTTCTTTTATGTTTTTAGGCTTACGCTCATGAAGAAAAGATAGAAAAGCTTCATTAACAGAAGACATAACCTTATCTCTAAGTAGTAAATCCATAAGAGCTTCAAATGTATTTTCTGTCTTAGACAACTCAACCCATCGTAAAAAAGTAAGACGGATGCCTGAGATGAATTCAGAGAATTCAACTCCAGTTTCTGGTAACATGGTTTTAAATTTAAGACGATATCCGTCCTCGTTAAGTTGGTACTTCTTTAACAATGCCGCCCTGACAACCTCATAGTTGTTTTTGTCAGGCACATCTACCATACTCAACAAAGTCAAAGCATCACCTCTAAGTATCTTGGACAGATGATACACATATAATGTTTTATCTATATTATGCACATTACATGCACTTTCAAATCTATCTAGATAAAATGTTATATCATCGATTGAGGGATTAAATGCTGGTAGATTAAGCTTGAAATCCTTAGCATTAGTCTTATTTGACACCTTATTTGCATCATTAGCATTACCAGTGTTCAATAACTTTAACTTCTCTAACTCTAAAGCTAAGACTTTTTCATCATGTTCCATTTTTGCTTTTCTCTCATCAGCTCTCTAGTGTCCATGTAACCTTCTTTCTTCAGCCTCAGCCTGTAACTTCTTTCTTCAGCATGCCTGGGCCTGTAACTTTTTTCCGTCAGCCTCTATTTCAAGAGTTCTTATTTTCAGCTTCTTTTTCAAGTCTCTTATTTTAGGTTTCAGCCTGGGATAGTCTGTATACTTTTTTTCTTCAGCTTCTGTGTTTCATAGTCTCTTATTTTCAGCTCTCTTTTTTGGTTTTCCATTTTCCATGGTTGGTTTTTTTCCTCCACTGCATCTGCAGTTTCTTTTGTTCTATTTCAGCCTTATTCTCTTTTGTTCAGTTTGTTTCTTTTCATTTTCTTTTTTAGGTTCCGATTTTTTCAATGCCTTGGCAATTGATATTGAACAGTCGCAAATTCTTCTAATTTAATCAACCTGTTCTTCCCAAGCGGGCTTTACCTTGATCAATAAAGTACTTCAAATGTAGAACATGATGTCCAAAATGTCGAGTTACAGAACCTGAAATAATTAATTATCTTATTTCAATTTTTAAATAGCTGAACAAGACTTAAATAAAGTATTTTGTATAATATCTAAGTTGTTTGACCCAATCTTGTGGGTAATTGGAGAAATGTTAAACAGGGGGGATTTATGTTTGATATTTTGTATTATGAAATTGTTTAATATATTTTGTAGGAGGACCTCTTAATTAACAGTGCACTAGATGGGTGTTTTTCAGGTGAATTAATCATTCAGTTTTTTATTTTCATAACTGCACTACAATAGTGCATATTGTTGTATTTTAAAAACACCAGTTATTTTTGATTGATAAGTGCACTATAGACCCAATAGTATGCATTGGAGTTGTTTATATCAACAATATTTGAAAGCTAACTATGCAAGAACTATGGTTAAACAATAACAAGACAATGTAAACAATAGCAACGGTTATCAACAAAGTAAACAATAACAAAGATCAAAGTCAATGTAAACAACAACAAAGATCAGAGTCAATGTAAACAATAACAAAGAGCAGAGTCAATGTAAACAATAACAAAGATCAGAGTTCAATAAACAATTCAAACAAAGATCAAAACCATACGAAAAACATTTATTTTAGTAAGTCATTAATACCACAAACAGCAAAACTAAAAAGAAATATGCGAAGATATGACTAACAAATGACGCTACAGTGTATACACAAAAATATACGTAAAGAACTGAATAATAGCAAAGGGGAGACCTACAAATACAAACAATCGAAATCGAAACTAAAAACACCAAAGTTTGGATGTTAGAGAGAAAAGAAAAAAAGAAAAATATATATATATACAAGAAACAGAAATAAAGCACAACTCGTCACAACTAAACAGATATAGCAACGATTGTCGCTAGCAAATTTCACTGTAGGAAATTCGCACAGTCCCTAACGAAAACGCTAACAGTAGAACCTCTGTGACGTGGTATCTTCTACTGCAAGACTCCGCCCAACCGAGAAAACCCGCTGAAATATAAACATATAAATATACAAATAATAAATAACATATAACATATAAACATGTATCATGAAAACAATAGGAGAAAGTGTGAAAGTACAGAAGGCTCAGTTAGAACATAAGGGCACAGTTCACAAACAAAACAGGCCACTTAACTTCTATAAATCCAGCGTCAGCACGGTGCAGAACAGGATGTAATCAGCATTCTGAGGATAATGATCCAACGTTGATTAACTTCTGCTCCCATAAACAGCCATGACGAAGGAAATGAGCTTCTAATACTGCAACAGTTGTTACGGCACTTGACCTTCTGAATCTTCTAAATTGATTTAACCGGCACTTGACCTTCTGAACCCCGCAGCAGTACCCCTGAGACCGGAACAGTTGTTACGGCACTTGTCCTTCTTTTCACCAGATCAGGAAATCCATTGTTTTTTTTTTTTTCGCTCGGGTACTTGTCCTTCTAAATTTTACATAAACTTCAATATTGCCGAGCAGCGCCGGGTAGTTTCAAAATCAGCAACTGTCAGAAAATCCGGATACTTTCAATAAAAATTTCTTGTAAGGTGGTAGTTGATGCTGTAGTTGTATCTAGTATGATGATGATGTCTGGGTTTGCTGACCCCCTTGATAGCTGGAATCAGAGTGAACCAACCTATGGCCACCAAAAATGATATGGTGCGCCAAAATATCAGATGATAGAACCAGCTCTGGCCACCAAAAATGATAAGTTTCTTTCATTAGGGTGGATTTGTGCTGAAGTGGTAACTTGCCACCCTTATCGACACCTGGTGTTAAAGTGTAAGATGTAGGTGTCTTCTCTGATTTAGGATGTTGCTGTGTATGTGGTAGTGGAACAGTTCACAGGGTTATCACACAGGCAACATGACGTGTAGAGTCATAGAACGGGTAACTTCGTTGTATAAGTTTCTTTCATTTATTGCACGCCACAAAACAGTCATGATACTTATGACATCAACATGGTTAACGAGTTCAGCAAGATGATATGGCACATTGAAAACAATTTCTGTAGTCAGCAATGATAGCTGTTGTATATATGCGTCATAAGACATCACAGTTCAATAGATTCAGAAATTCATCAATCATCGAGTGCTAGTTCGTGAAGCTGTATAAATAATAATAATTTCTATAACTTCTGCAACAGTGTCAGCTACAGATCTTCAATGTTCATAAACAATGATAAATGCTCCCATTCTGATGCTAGCAGATCAGTTGTATACAATAAGTCCGTTCACTGTCTGCACGTGAATAGCATACATGGGCTACAGGTCAGCTCGACCTTTATAATGTTCCTAAGTCTAACCATCTGACTTGGACGTGATCTCTGATATAACGAATCCTGGAACACAGACAACAGTCTTGTTGGTCTAGAGCGACCCATATATATTTAACTAGTTCAGGTATACAGATACTGGTGACTTAATCCTAGTCAAAGTACCTCTCCATTTTGCATCACACAGGCGAGCAAATAGGCGACAAAATGACGAACCTCTAGACGATAGCATAAAGTTCGATACAAGAGGAATTACCTTATTTCGGAAAATCAACCATGAACATATGCCTCCAGGCAGGCTGCATAATACTGGGAAATAGTCTAGTTAGCTAACTAACTCACTAAGACACTGTATTTCCCTCAGAGAATCACAAGACGCAGTTGCGTCTGCTCGCTTCTTAAACCATTTCTAAACTGCCCCAACTGGGCGGAACACCCAGAACGAACTCCCGGTTTGACATGCGCAGAACGACAATCTCTGAGTTGCCGTTCACAATAAGACGATTCGAAGAACATTCGAGATAAAAGTCTTACACAGTCGCGCCTTTTATGGTCATGAAAAGAAGCGTTAAGAAAGGTTTCAGACATCTACCATAGTTGACTGATACTACCAAATAAGGAGATGTGGTCTCCACGGATTCGTTCAAGAATTAGTAAATTATATTGTACGATGTACGTGTCTCGATACAACAGAAGGCAAACCCCTAAAAAACTGTAGTTTCCATAACTCGGAATATGTCCCTTCGACCATAGAAAACATAATACACCCTTCAGTCAAAAAAATGATCATATTTGATATAGGGGGGATATAAATGTTTATTACTAACGAAATATTAAAATAATAATCGAGGGAAGGGTGTGCGTTGCAATTATGATTGGTACCGCAACTTATTATTGGAAAGTGTAAAAATTACATATGTTATTTGGTGAAGAGTGAAAATTGACGAAAGGGGATTTTTAATTTGATTCATATTTGTTTATCGGAGGGGATTTTGATTTGATTATTAAGTTGGAAATTGTGAACTTCTAAATTTACATCTTTATGGGCTTGAATCGGTGTTTTAGATTGACGGTTTGAATATGTTTTAATATTTTTTGAGGGTAAGTTATCGTATAAGTGTAATTATTTATTAATAGAATATGTTTATAATTGCTTAGTAGATAAGATAAGCGTTATTGGTTTTTATTTTTTAGGAGTGAGTAATTTAATGGGATTAATGAATAATTATGGTTTTGATAAGTAAAGAATGGATTTAACTCTTGGTCCGTTAAGTTTTGTAGGGCAAGTGGTAAATATAAAAGCAAATTTTTAGGTTATTAAGGATGAGAATATTGAATGGTTATTGAAATTGAAATGTAATGGATTGTTGAAAGGTTAGGGGGGGGGGGGGGGGGGGTGTTGGGGTTGGGGGTTTTTTTGGATGGTGAATGTGGATTTTGGGTGTTTTTGGTGGGGGTGTTTTTTTTGATGGGGGGTGTGGGTTTATGGGGGGTTGGGGTTTGGGGGGGGGGTGTGGGGGGTATTTGGGGGGGGTGGTGTTTTTGGAATTTTTGGGGGTGTATGGGGATTGGGTTTTGGGTGGGGGGGTGTGGTTATTGGGGGTTTGATGGGTGGTTGGGTGGTATTGAATGATATTGGTTGTGTTTGTGGGGGTGGGAGGTGGGGGTTTTATTGGGGGTGTTGGTTTTGGGTTGTTGAATTTGGGGTTTGTGGGTGGGGGGTTTTGGGGGGGGGGTGGGGTTGAATTGGGGAATGGTGGGTTTTTGTGGGGGGTGGTAATATGTTGGGGGTGGTTTGGGGTGGGGGGTGGTTGGGGGGGTGGGGGGGGATTATGGGATGGGTGGGGGGTTTGGGGGGGGGGGTGTTTGGGGGGGGGGGGGGGGGTTTGGGGGGGATGGATTTTTTTGGGTGGGTTGGGTGGGGGGGGGGTTGGGGGGGGTTGGGGGGGTTGGGTGTGGATGGGGGTGGGGTGGGAATTGGGTTATGGGGGGGGGTGGGGGGGGGGTGGTGGGTTGTGGGGTTGGGGTGGGTGGGGTATTGGGGTTTGGTGTGGTGGGGGGGGGGGGGGTGGTGGTTGATGGGGGGGTGTGGATTTGGGAGGGGGGGTGTTGGTATTGGGGGGATGGGGGGTGGTTGGGGGGGGTTTGATGGGGGGGGGGGGGTTGGGATGTTGGGGGTGTTGGGTGGGTGGATGTGTGTTGGGTTTTGGGGGGTGGGTTTTGGGGGGTGTGGGGGTTGGGGTAGATTTTTTGGGGGATTTGTGTGTGGGTTTTGTGGGTGGGGGGGGGGGGGGGGGAGGGGGGGTATAGTATGGGATGGGGGTTTTGGGGGTTTTGTTTTGGTTTGGGGGGGGGGGGGGGTTGTGTTTGGGGGGGGGGGGGGGGGGGGGGGGGGTTGTTGGTTTTGGTTGGGGGGGAAGTTTGGGTTTTGGTTTGGGGGTTGGGGGGGGGGGGGTGGGTTATTGGGTTATTTGGGGTTGGGTTGGGGGGGGGGTGGTGTTGGGGGTTTGGGGGGGGTTGTGGGGGGGGGGTTGGGGGTGGTGTGGGTGGGTGGGTGAATTTAGAAATATTTTTTTTGGGGGGTTTGGGGGGGGTGGGGGGTTGGGATTGTTTTGGTGTGGGGGGTGGGGGTGGTTATGTTTTGGGGGGGGGAGGTGGGGGGGGTTTTATTTGGGGGGGGGGGTGTTTAGGAGTTTGGATATTTTGTAATTTGGTTGTTGTGTTTGAATGTTGGGTTGGGGGTTGGGGGGGGGGGTTTTTATTGGGTGGGGGGGGGGGGATTGGGGGGTGTGGGATGGGGGGGGGATTTTGGGGGGAGTTTATGTGTGGGGGTTTGATTGGGGGGTTTTTGGGGTGTGGGGTTTTTTATAAGGTTTTTTGGGGTGGGGTGGGTTGTATGTGGGGTGTAGGGTATGGGTTGGGGGGGTTTTGGGGGGGGGGGGGGGGGGGTTTGTTGTTGGGGGGTTGTTGGGGGGTAATGGGATTGGTGTTGTTGGGGGGATTGGGTTGGTTTTGTGGGGGGGGGGGGGGTATGGGGTGGGGGGGTTTGGGGATGTGATGTGTGGGGGGGTTGGGATTTTGGGTGGGGGGGGGGTGGGGGGGGTTGGTTTGGGGGGGGGGTGATTGTGGGGGGGGGGTGTTTTTTTGGGGTTGTTGGTTTGGGTAATGTGGGGGGGTTGGTTTATTTTTTTGGGGGGGGGGGTGGTGGGTTTGATTTGGGGGGGGTTGGGGGGGGGGGGGGTTTTGATTGGGGGGGGGGGTTTTTGGGGTGTTTGGGTTTTTTTGGGGGTTTGGTGTGGGGTTTGGGGTTGGGGGGGGGGGGGGGGGGGGGGGGGGGGGGTGGGGGGGGTGGGTTTGTGTGGGGGGGGGGGGGGGTTGGTGTGGGGGGGGGGGGGGGGGTTTTGGGTGGGGGGGGGGGGTTTTTTGGGGGGGGGATTTTTGGGGTGGAGGGGGTTTGGGGTTTGGGGGGGGGGGGGGGGTTGTTTTTTTTGGGGTTTTTAAAATTTTGTTTGTTGTTTTGAATGGTTAATTTTGGTGTTTTTTTGTTGTGGGGGGGGTTTGTGGGGGTGTTGTTGGGGGGGGGGGGGGGTTGTTTGTGGGTTGTGTTTTGGGGGGGTTGTTTTGGTGGTTTTTGGGGTTTTTGTTTATGTTGGGTGGTTGTTTGGGGGGTTTTTGTGTATTTGGTTTGGGGGTTTTTTGGGTTTGTTTTTTGGTTTTGTTGGGTTTGTTGTAAGTGTTTTTTGGGGGTTTGTGGGGATGTGGTTTGGGTTGTTTTTTTGTGGGGTTTTTTTGGGGGGTTTTGGGGGGGGTTGGTTTGTTTTGGGGGTTATTTTGGGGGGTGGAAGGTTGGGTTTGTTGGTTTGGGGGGTTGGGGGGGGTTTTGGGTGGGTTTGGGGGGGGGTTTGGTGTGGGGTTTTGTTGGTTTGTGTTAGGGTGGGTTTGGGGTTGTTGTTTGGGTGGGGTTGGTTTTGGTTGTGTGGTTGGGGGGTTTTGTTTTGTGTTTGGTGGATTTGGGGGGGGGTTTTGGTTGTTATGTGGGTGGTTTTTTGTGGGGGTGTTTGGGGGGGTGGTTGGTGTTGGGGGTTGTGTGGGTGGTTTTGGGGGGTTGGGTATGTGTTATGGGGTTGTTTTGGTTTTTGGGTTTTTGGTTGTGTAGGATTTGGTGTTTTTTGTTGGTGGGGTTTGGGTTGGGGGGGTGGTTGGGGGGTTTTTGGTTTTGTTTGGGGGGGTTTTGGGTTTTATTTTTGTTTTTTTGGTGTTTTGGTATATGTGGTTGGGGGATTGGGGGTTTGGGGGTTTTGTTGGGGGGGGTGGGGTTTGGGGGGGGGTTTTTTGTGGTTGTGTGGTAAGGTTTTATTGTTGTTTGTTTTTTTTTTTTGTTGGTTTTGTTTGGGTGGGGATGGTTGGGGGGTATGTGGGTTTGGGTTTGGGTTTGTAAATAGTTTTTATTGGGAGTTTTTGGGATTTTTGTTGGGGGTTATGGTATGGGGAAGAATGTTTGGGGGGTTTGTTGGGTTGTTTTGGGGTTGTTTTTATATTATGGGGATTTTGTGGGTTTGGTGGTTGAGTGATGGATTTGGTGGGGTTAAATTTTTTGGGTTTGGGAAAGGGGGGGGGTTATGTGTTATTTGGGGTTTGTTTTGGGTTTTTATTGGGGGGTTTAGGTGTTTGGGGGATTTGGTGTTATTTTGGGTTAATTTGGTAGAGGTATTATTATTTGTTTTGGGTTGGTTTGATTTGATTGGTTGTAGGGAAGATTTTTTAAGTGTTGGTTTTGTTTGGTGTTGTATTGTGGGTTTGGGTTGTAGGTTTAGTATTGATTTTTATAATGAGGAATTGTGGTTTTTGGGTGAGTTTAGGTTGGGTTTTATTTTGGGGAGAATTTTTATTATTAATTTTGGTATTTTTGGTGTTATTAGTGATTGTGAGGTTGGAATAATGAGTGAGTGTTATTAGGATTTTTGGGTTTTTTTATTTTGGTGGTATTTTATAGGGGGATTTTTTGGGTGTGTTAGGAATGGGTGGGTTATTTTATTTGAGGGGTGTTGGGGTGGATTAGGAGTTTATGTTGTTTTTTGGGGGGGTTTGTTTTTTGGTTTGGGGGGGGGGATGGATTTGTTTTTATGAATAGTGATGGGTTATTTGTTTTTGATTGGGATGGGTTAGGTTGATGTGATAGTTTTTGATATTTTATTTGTATGGGGGGATTTGGTTATATTTTTATAAGGGTTTGTGTTTTGGGGATTGTTTTTGATTTGTTGTGTTTGTATTTTTTTGGATTGATATGGTTTTGTGTTTTTTTTTGATTTTGGGTTGATGTGGGGAGTGGGGGGTTGGATAAGGGTATTTGATGTTAAATAGGATGTTGGGGGGAAAGTTGTTTGGGGGTTTTGTGGGGTTTGTTTTGTGGTTTTTTTTTTGGGTGATAATATTGTTTTAATTGGGTTTTGGTTTATTTTTTTTGTTGTGTTTTGTTAGTTTGTATTAGGGGGTTTGATTTTGGATTATAATTGGGAATATTTTTAGTTTTATGTTTTTGAAAATGGGTTTGATTTATGGGTTTATTTTGGATATGAATTTAGGGTGATAATTTTGTTTTTGGTTGGGAATTTGTTTATTTATTTTTATTGGATTGTATGGAAATTAGGGGAGTTTGTGGATTTTTTGGTTTGTTTGGTATAATTATGATGTGTTTAGGATAGTGTTTTAGGATTTTTTTTTATTATTTTTTGAATGGGGAATTGAGAGGTTTTGTTTAAATTATTTTTGGTTGTTTGTAGGGAGGGGATTTTGGTTTAATTTTTTTTTTTAGTATTGAGGGTTTGGGATTTGAGTGGATTTTTGTTTTTTTTTGGAAGTTAATTGTAAGAGTAGTGTGTTTGGGTGTTTGGTTTGATATGAATTGTTGATTGGTGTTGAATTGGTTATTTAAGGATGTATGGAAATATGGTTATTAGATATATGATGGAGTAATTATGGTTGGAATAATAAATTATTGTTATTATGGGTTTTTTATGGAGTTGTTTATTTATGATTTTATAGTTTATTTAAGTTGATGGTTTGGATTGATTTAGTTTGGTGCGGATGGTAGGATATTGAGTGTGAAGTTTTTGTGGTGTATGTTTATGGTTTGGATTGTTTATGGTTTTTGTATTTGTGTGGGGGATGATAAGATTGTTGGATTGGGGTATTGGACAGATGAATTTGGGTTGATTTAGCGGTAAGGGGATTTGGTTATAATAGGGGGGATTGTGTGAATAATTAGGGTTAGATAGTAGATTGGTTTGAATAGGTATGATAAGGTTGTGTAAAAGGGAGGTATGGTTTTTTGATATAGTAGGGTGATATATTAGGGGGTGTATAGATTATGGTAAATGGATGGGGGATGTAGTTAGTGAAGGTTGGTAATATTGATATGTCTTAGGAGGGTTGTTTGTAGGATTGAATATTTGATTTGGGATGGGGGAATTTGGGTATTGAATTTTGTAATTTGTTTTATATGGTGATTGTGGGGAGTATGAGTTTATTATTGTGTGATTAGAAGTTGGTGTTTTTTTGGTGGTTTTGATTGTTTTGGTGGAGGGGAAGGGTTTATAAGGGGGGATTGTAATTGGGTTTGGGGGGTTCAGTTTGAAATGAGGTGATGAAGTTGGAGATGTAGAAAAGTGTTATAATGTTAATTACCCATGATGGGGATTGTTTTAAATGTTTGTGAGGGGAATATTGAAGTTTTATTTTTATAGTACCGTTACATCAGAGAGGATTTAGAAGGTTTTGGGGTGTAGGAGTGTTTTTGGGGGTGTATGTTTTTGAATTTTATTGTGGAAGCATTGTGTTGGAGAAGGGACGGAATATGATTATTTCATTTTTAGGGTATTTGGAGTTTTTAGATGGAGGTGATGTAATAGAAAATATGTTTTATGGGTTATGAGTATATGTAAATATTTTTTATTATGGATATTTTGTAGGAACAAATATCACCTGTCATTACTAGCTAGTTGATTGACGGCGTCTAAATTTTTGACTCATGATATTAACACTAGTCATTTAAACATGTACACACAATAGAATATAATGCGCATTCTACTCTGTCACTTTATCCGTCACTCACAGCATTATACTTAGTCAGCTAAACCGTATCTTCTGGTGTAAAAAAATGGTTGATGGATTTTTCATTACTGAACCACTGGTAAGAAAAATATCTACGCGTTTGCTATTTCTCTAGTCTTAACGCTAGGAAATCGCAGTGAATAAAAATGGTAAAACTTTAACACATTTAACACTTAAGCACAACTTATATTATTACCAGAAAACAGAATAATCCCCATGAAGGCTATTAATAAATTTTTCTCTTTTTTTCTTCTTTTTCTCACTTTCCCTATTTAGCACGACAGGTACATTTTGAGACGCGATATGTCAAGAATGAATTGTTGGAATGCTCTGGAACTTTGCAGAGTGTTTCTTAACATCTTAAACCTTGTCCTGAACTAAACTTTGATTTGCCCTCTCAATTTATTTTATTTGTACAGATGTTTTGCATACTAATGAGGTTCTATAAATTTCCAATTTTAGTTTTTTTACAAATGGTCACATATAGTTCATGCTATATCCCAAACATTTTTGGTTTAGGACATAATGCACTCACTTGTGGACTTGTATGCAGAATTTCAACTCTATAAGTTGAGAAATAATTATGTAATGTGGGTTTAAAATAACCCTGCATTTTGTATACTGCGGCGGCCATTTTGAATAGCTAATTAGCATAATTATGCAATCACTCATATGGTTAGATTTCTCTCTTACCAATGAACATTGTGACATATATAGGCAAAATGTAAAGTTATATATAAGAAAAATTCATGTTTCTACCACACAGCTACCTTAACACATTTAACACTTAAGCACAACTTATATTATTACCAGAAAACAGAATAATCCCCATGAAGGTTATTAACGCACTATTTCACATAGGTTCTAGCGTACGTGTTTAGATTATCCAAAATTTAATGAGACTTGATAACTGACTTGGAGGGAACGCAGTATATACGAGTATACAGATTTAGGGTAATTATCTCTAAGGGATGTGACAATTCACACCTTCGGCAAAGCAGGGGAAATCAACGAGCTTGGCTTCAGAGATAAAGGATTTTCCTGTTCAGTCTACTCGCGATGCCGAACGACATCAAAAGACATGGACCGTGCGAACGAGCCCCCTTTAGATTTCTGTCCGTTTCCGCAGATCAAAGCTTTTGCACGGTCAACAAATGTGGTCGGGAAGTATTATTATCGCCCCTCGATATTTGCTACCGAGGATCTGGTCGTTTCCCCATGTGCTTTCTGACATTATCCGATGATTGACAGATGAGCTCTCGTGAGAACTCAGGTAAACAAACCAGGTTCGCTTCCCTTGTTGACTGCCGGATGCGAAAGTTTGTAAACACTCAGTAGCGCATGTAAGACAGGAACAATAGGCGTGGCTTCAAAAGTGAGTAAACAGGCAGAGAATTGCGTGGTTTTGCCTTCGCAAAACATAAACACTAAATGAGGAAGCAATGGTGGTGGGATTTCTGTGGCTATATTTACATTATACGTCACAATGACGATGATGATGATGATTCAAAAACTTTTGAATCTCTGTTGTAGAACAAAGTAATTAGATTTTTAATATGTTCAATGACATATTAAAAACTGCAGAATAAAACAATACAGATGGTAGATTCTTACTAATCTAACACAGATTAGTAAGAATCTACCTTCTGTATTGGAACAACACGTCTTCCTTTTTTTTCTTTTGAGCGTGTTCCGAAGTACTGATAATATATTTCTGCTTATTCTTTGATTCACAAGTCTGGATTCTGAGCGTCCCAGTTGCAGAATAGTTGGATGCTTGCATTTCAAGGCAAAGGGACCGCGGAAATAGAGGAAGGGCAGAATGTTAACGGACCTGCTTATGTGGAAAATAAATTTCATTCGATCGTTTATGTACCCTTTTTTTTAAACTCTGTTGTCCAGATATACCAAAATACCATGCATATTTTAAGTCACCGGCAGGCAGCCCATGACGATGATGATGACGATAATAACGACAATGATGATGATAATGATAATGACAATGATGATGATAATGATGATGATAACGATGATAATGACAATGATGATGATTATGATGATGATAACGAAGATAATGACAATGATAACGATAATGATGATGATGATAATGATTATGATGATGATGATAAGGATGATGATAATGATGATGATGTGGAGGGAGGATACTAAATAAAAGCAACACATTGTTGCACTGAATACAAAAGGACTGATAATGATGCGTAATTCCAGATTCTGAAATCTGAGAACGCGTGCAGCTCACCATCGAAACAACATCCCAATAGCAAGCGGAAGCTCATCTGCCTCCATTATTGGATCATCATCAGTTGCCATCTCCACAACGGAGGTTGGCTGTAATGGATCTCCAACGTCTTCTGTCTCTTGTCTTGGTGGTACACTCTGATAGACTCTTTCCCGTCCATCTCTTGATGTTATCTTCCCACTTATAGCGCTGTCTTCCCCTTGCACGTTTACCTTCAACTCTCCCTTCTGTTATGGTCTTCTGCAAGGTGTTATGCCTTTTTATGTGGTCAAAGTATTTTAGCTGCCGAACTTTGACCTCTCTCATTAGTTCTCTTTTCATACCTAGATTTTCTAGGACCTGCTTATTTGTTTTCATCTCTTTCCATGAGATACGCCCCATTCTTCTATATATCCACATTTCAAGAGCCTCAATTCTTTCTTCCAAATGCTTATTCATCGTCCATGTTTCTGCACCATACAGAAATGCAGAATATATATAACACTTTATGATTCTCAGTTTTAATTTATGAGATAACTGTTTGGATGTTGTTGAATGTAGCTTTGGCCATTCCTATTCTCTTCTTGATTTCTGTTTCACATCTGCCATCTTCTGTTATTATATGACCAAGATATACGTAGCTCTTGACTTGTTCCAGGATTTTCCCATTTACGCTTATCTTTAATGTGGGTTTATCGTCTGTTTTGCTAATTATCATAGTTTTAGTTTTCTCAATATTAATGTCGAGTCCATATTCATGACTTATACTGTTCACTTGCTTCACTAGTTCTTGTAACTCCTGTTCGCTTTCAGCTAACAACACGGTATCATCTGCATATCTAAGGTTGTTTATTGATCTTCCACTGATGTTCAGTCCTGGTATTTTCTGTATCTGTTTGAAAATTTTTTCGGTGTATAAATTAAATAGGCAGGGGGACAGCACACAACCTTGTCTGACACCTCTTTTTATGTCTATGTATGGTGAATAATTCCTTCCCGATCTTACTGTGGCAGTTTGCTCCCAATAAAGGTTACTGAGTATTCTTATATCTTTTCCATCAATACCTATGTCTTTGAGGCATTCAATTATTTTCTCATGATGGATTCTGTCAAAAGCCTTCTTATAGTCAATGAAGCACATATACATACTTTTTTGGACCTCTCCATTATTGGATAAACATTTGATAACGACGATGTGGCCTATGGACAAGATGTGACGACCCAATCATAGTCCCATTTGGAGCTGTATCAATCACACAAGATTGTATGACGGCTTAGCAATTGAGCTGGGATCGGTTTTCTCGTTAAGTTGTGTTAAGATGAGGGGAGTCCACGCACAGAGTACCGCAAATGAGCGTCTGAAGCTGAAAATAATTGGGTTCGAGATGGCTTGATCGTAGCGGAAGTCTGCCTCAAGAAAACAGTTCCGTTTAAGGGTGGTAGACATTTTGGAAGAGCTGACAGCAGGAATTAAGTGAGAGGTGAGAAATAACGTTTTGAATGGCGAGAGACAGTTTTTTTTTGTTTAGTTGTTTTTAGTTTTTTTAATTTTTTTTTGTCGTGGTTGGGGGGGGGGGGGGGGGTTTAAGACAAGGTGGAAGAGAGAAGAATAAGAAGAGAAAAGAATTTTATTTAAACTACATATTACAAAATGAACGGACGAATATTAAAAGGAATTAAATGAATAACTGTAGAAAGGGATGATTGTGATACTGATGATGATGATAGTAATGTTGATGGTTTTGATGATGATGATGGTAGTGGGGCTGGTGATTGCAAGAAACAAAGAAAAACACAACTTTAAAGTGGAAGTTTAAAGAAATACAAAAAGAATAAGTACGGGGTAAGTTACAAAAATGTACATGATAAAAAGAAAGGCGACGAAACTGGCGACGAAAGAAAAACAATTAGATGTTCTCTCAGGAAAAAAAAAGTAAAATAATCATAACTGAATCAGGATGTCAGAGGAAGAAACGAAGAACTAAGAATAACAGAAAAAAACAGGAGGAAGAATGAGACAAAGAGGTAGTCTGGGACTGAGAATATGAGTGACAGGAACAAGTAGAAGATAATGAAGAAAGAAATAAAGATTATCACGAATGATCAAGAAAACAAAAGCAACAACTAAAAGAATTTCAAGAAACGGAAAAACAAAAAGTTCAAGCGAAAACGCTAAACAAAAACACGCATGTTAGCTTGCAAAGCTAGGCAGGGGTTGTCGCACGGAAGATCCTGGGTTCGAGTCCTGAGTAAGCCACTCACGTCTGTTGTTTTTCTGTTGTCTCGTTTTCTACTTCTTTATTTCTTACGAGTGCCTGAAAACAAACCTTTATGTTTGTCTAATATTTATTTAATGTTAGTTATAGATTTTGTAATAAAGGGTGACGTCCGATTGGCAGTGATTAGAGCTCTGGTCGCTCTCGGCAAAGGTGCGGGGTTCGATTTACGGTATTGGCACACTCCAGTCTACCTACTTGTAAATGGGTACCTTTGTTTGCTCTTGCGTTGGGGAAGGAAAAGGCAGCGAGGAATGGAATTGGTCACCTCCACCTCACAATGCTTAGCCTGGTATAGTGAATTCTTTAACACATCACTCGTTTAGGGCAGTATCTGCTATGAGATACCTGTTAATAAAGGATGACTTGAAAAAAAAAAAAAATTTAAAACTGTAAGCCTGACTGAAATTTGAAAAGCAAAGTAGAAATAAATGTATTATTTTCCTTTCCCTTGTCGTTCCATGTGCTAGGGGTGATGTAGTCAGCATCACGCTGGCCGCCTTAACCTTCCCAGAGTTAATCTGGTAGCCAATTCATGAGGCTGGGTCGACCCCTGGAACCGTTTGCAGTCTAAAAAATCCCACCTCAATTGGGGATCGAACCATGGACCACTGAGCTAGGAACCCAGTGCACTAACCACTGCGCTAGCACGGCACGTAAGTGAGGAATAGGTTAAAGAAAAAAATCCGTTTAATAACATCTAAGTCCTGTGTTGTTTCCGGGGGGATATGGGGTTCTGAGGAGACTAAGAAAGAATGTGCCTACTGCCACCTCAAACAAATCGTTTGAGGTGACTAATATGAGGTTGATCATGTGGCTGGCTATCTCATCATGTAAAACACACTGCTACAGAAACCACTGCTGTAAAATCATGTAAACGCCTTCCTGCAAAGGTACCAGCTGTTGCTGTGGCTCATGCTCCATAGTGAGCAAAGTGGAAATGATAATGAAGATATCCTCCCATTATACTGGTCTACAATATACATACATACGCTTTTCTTCCACCTAAAGCCAAATTTAAGCTAACAACACGTTTGAACTGATCATATTCCTAAGATTAAATCAAGAAATGTAAGCACTCAAGTAAGAAAAGTTCACTGCGCTGCATACGGTAATCACAAACGCTTAACTGAGTTTTCAAATAGCTTCTCTTTCCGACAAGGACCTGTGAAAAAATATTTTAAAATATCAGAGTGTGTTCTATCCAATATTGGCCATTTTCAGCTCCGATGAACTTAGGGCTTCAGATAATGTAGCCAGCGGGCATATAAACATAGCTCGTTTTTGCCGGCGCTTTTAGATGTGAGCTTTCAGAACAAGGCAAAAAAGACAGGCCGATGTCGTGAAAATTAGAGGCATTAAAACTGGAAAATATCCATGTGGCAACACTCTATGAAAAAAAAAATAGTGTCAACAGGGCCTGTTGAGGTCATTTTACTCAAATTTTGCCCATATATGTTATCTATCATTGCTATCACATTCTGCTATTCATAGTACCCCACTAACAATGAATATATGTATATATCCTGTATATATATATATATATCTGTTTCGTTTCTTTTCCAGTGAATTCATATGTAGACCCATATGCGAAGACTGAGAAATACTTTGCCACTTTAGCACAGATGCCCTTGTTAAAGAACAAAAACTTTTATATTTTAGCACAAGATATCCGTATTAGAGAACAGACACATTGCTATCTCATCACAGGATGTCCGTATTACAGAACAAATGCTTAGCTATCTCATCACAAGATATCCGTCTAAGAGAACAAATACTTAGTTATCTCATCACAATATATTAGAGAACAAATGCTTAGTTATGTCATCACAAGATATCCGTATAACATAACAAATACTTAGCTATCTCATGACAAGATATCCGTATTACAGAACAAATATTTAGCTACTGTTACGTGCAGTCTTTGATATCTTGCAATATAATACATTTGTATGCTTGTTATGTTCGCAAATATTTTGTAAACAAAATAGAAACTCTTTTGCTTAAGGAAAAGTCAATATTGAGTTACTTCCCTTGAAAGGAGTTTCAGATTGAACTCCGCGGATGAATCCAGTTTTACTGCGATTTATTCTTTGTTTGGGTAGAAATAGATTGTTCTTGCTTCAGTATATCTATGGCCTGAATTTATGTGTAGTGTTTGTCTAGGTAGGACGAGTCTGTCTTATATCTGTATATCTTTTCATATCTAAGTCAAACTATATGTTCTTTGTCGCTAGAAAGGTCAAAGGCTGTTCAGCGGATGTGTGGCTAGAGAGGTGTGTTTTGGCTTCGCCCTGATGATGGGGGGCTGTCGTGTTTTTCTGTATCGGCTTGTCGCCGGGAAAAGTGATCTCAAGGTTGATAGGGAAAGTGATAGTCGTTTAGACCTATCGTGTATGCTTTACCCCAGTGTTTATTCTTATTGCCAAGGAATGGCAGAATCATATTTCTGATACCAAGGTAACAAAAGCACTTCTTATGAACTCTCTTACGAAGCCATCGTTTTCGATAAGCAGACGCACGATTTGTACGTCTGAGGGAATATTTAACTAGATGAAGATGTCATTCATTTCTAGCAGCACCATATTGTATGTTGAAGTCCGTTGCATCATGATAGAATCTACAGAGCAATGAGAACATTTAATGTAGGATTAACTTTGATACAGATTCCAGTTTGTATCCTAAAGTGAGTGACAGCTCACGACAGCAGCCATCTTGTATCCAAATATTTTGTGACTTTCAAGAAGAGAAAAGGGATGCCCCGTATTATCGCTTGATGAGTCCAGAGATCACTGCTACAGATGAGAACCCATTACTAGCGGTTCAATATGATTATATGAAAAAAATATGTGCTGAACATTATTTAAAGGAATCTTCGCTGGACGAGGTTAGGTCTAGAAGCCATCTTGAATATTGTTTATAAACTGACGTGCTTTGTCAGTAAACTCAGGTGATATATATATATATGGGCAATACTGAGTGCTTGTCTACTGACATTCCATCGTGCTATTATTCAACGAGTGCCCATGTATCATTGCAAGACCATTTATCAATTGTACCATGATGTATTATGCCAACCTGTGATTTGTCACTGTATCCATGCTGTCGAATGTGTACGTCCAATTAAACTGTAACAAAAAGTACACAGCAGTTGGCGTCGATGACTTCCAGCCATACATGAGTGAGAAAAAGAACATTTATCAACTCTTCGAACTCTTTCATCATTCGCGTATTATACTCTCACTCTATGTCTACACACCACTGCGTAGGTCGAGTTGATATTCCTATTCCTAACAACCACTCTGACGAGCAACGCTGGGGCCAACAACAAGTCTTTAACATTGGAGCTTCCACAGACCACCATACCTCTTAACACTGTGGTCCGGTAAATAGTTGATGTCAGTGTGAACAAGGAACAATACAACTTCATATCTATACACCATTCAACAGTATATAAAGAAGCATATTTAACACTGGTATGCTAATAGTTAACACTGGTGAGCCAGCTTTCTGGGTTTGACCTCGCAGAAGTTGAGAAGTCAACAGACTACCGATACCAGACAGTTTCCTGTGGCTGATACGACACACTTGCAGTATTAGTTTGCTCTTTGTCAACACTTTGTCACGTGACCTATCAAGTGAATGCAGTATCTAGGTCAGCGTTGTTGACATTTTCACGCTTAGACATTACAGAGTTTCACAGTACAGAGATGATACTTTGAAGGCCATAAACTGTTCTATTGTTGCAGTATTCTTGAACATAAGTGCGTAACTTTCATCGTTGGACCTTCTGATACTCATATTGTTGAACATTATAATAGATTAAATCAAAAATCTAGTATTGATTAAAGTGGCAGTTTACTTTGTTTATTCAGAAACTGTGCCATTATATTTATGAACTGAAACTCTTTCCAACACATTTCATTATTTAATGTATAACTGAGCATCCTATCTGCAACACAGTGCTTTATATATTACACACATGATATATGCATTTATGATTATATGTTATATGTTATTTGTTTGTATAGTATATTAGTTTATATGTCAGCGGGTTGTGTTTAGGTTGGGCGGTGTCCTCACAACAGAATATCCCACGTCATAGAGGGTCCGTTGTTTGCGTTTTCTTTAGGTGCAGTTTCCTTAATTGGAAATTTGCTTGCAACAACTAGTTGCTATTTGTGTTAGCTGTGAAGACTGTAATTATTGTTATTTTTGTAATATTTCTTTGTTCTTTAGTTTTGTTTTGATTTGTTTGTAATTTGTTGGTCTACCCTTTTCTATCTTTCAGTTCTATTCACAATTTATATTCATATACTGTGACGTCATTTGTGTTGTTATTCCTTGCAGACTCAGTGATTATTTTCATTGATTTCCCTATTTGATTTATTTGATTTCTGCAAACGTTTTCGTATTGTCAGTCTTATTTGTACTTTATGTATGCTGTTGGTTGACATATGTTTTATATAGGTATATTTCATAAGACACTATTGCTTGTGCACTGCACTTGGATTATGGTATAAACCAGTATTTTATTATTGTTACTGGTATACAAGAAATTATACAAGACCTTATTAAGGCTTGTGACCCACTGAGATTGAGATAGTGTACTGATTAATCAAGTCATTAAGAACTTGTGGTATTATTATTGTTTCAAGTAATTAGTATTATTGTTAGACATCATGTCTACATTAGAATACTTCATTGCACAAGGGAAATCCCTTGATAAGACTGGTCAACAATTAGAAGAATGGGCAGTTGCTCAATATGACAAGACATTAGCTGCTGCTGCAGAGGAAAGAAAAGCTCTAGCTGAAGAGAAAAGATTAGCAGCTGAAGAGAGAAGATTAGCAGCTGAAGAGAAAAGACTAGACAGAGAAGCTACTGCTGCTGCTGAACAAAAGAAATTGCAGATGCAGGTGGAGGAAAGGAGATTTGAAGCTGAACAAAAAAGATTAGACAGAGAAGCTGCTGCTGCTATTGAACAAAAAAGAATAGACAGAGAAACTGAACAAAAAAGATTAGACAATGAGGCTGAACAAAAAAGATTAGACAGAGAAGCTGAAGAAAAAAAAGCAATAAGAGAACATGAATTTGAGTTAGAGAAATTAAGATTGACAAGTATGAGTAATGTTAATCAGGCATCTAGTGGTAATGGTAAACCTTCTACTTACAAGGTTAAGGTTCCACCGTTCAATCAGTCCAGTGACGATATTACATTCTGGCTGGATAGATTTGAACGTTCTTGTCGTACTCATAATGTGGATAAATCACAATATGCTAACCAATTAGCGGAAAACTTGAAAGGTGAATCTCTGACTAGATTATGCCTTGTAGGAGAAGCAGATAAGGATAATTATGATGTCATTAGGGCGGCTTTGATAAAAAAAATACCAGCTAAGTGAGGAAGGCTATCGCCTTTTGTTTAAGACGATGGTGCCTGAGACAGGTGTAGAATTCTCAGAATTCATTGCAAAGGCACGTCTCACAGTTGATCGTTGGATTGAGCTTTCCAAAACAGAAAAAAACGTATGAAGGACTTATGGATTTGTTGCTCAGAGATAAGATTATGTCATGTGTTAACAAACCATTCCTTGAATTTATACATGAGCGTAAACCCAAATCACTAAAGGAAATGGAAGAATATTGTTCCCAATATGTCACTGCACACCCCGACGTGACTTTTGGCAACGCTAAGATTAAGGAGAGTATGCCAGTTGCTTCAGCAACACCATACAATCCCAATTATTCACACAGATTTCAGGGACCCCAAAACAGATTTGAAAAAAAGGTAACCATAATAGTTATCAAAACCAAGGTAACCAATCATTTCAGGGTTCTTCTTCGAAGAACTGGAGACGAGCTGATAGCTCTCGACATAGGGGTGGTCACAATTATGGGAATTTCCGTAGAGGAAGTAATTATAGAAACTATACGAGTTATCCGTCTTGGAGTCAACAAGATCATAATTACAGAGATACTCATTATAATGAATATGATAATGGTAACCAAGAGAACTATGACTCAAACCCAAATAGGGGTTACAATAGAGGTAACAATAACTACAGAGGTAATAATAACCGAGGTAGATCTCAAAACAGAAGACATAAACCACATTTTCAGGCAAACTCTGCACAGCAAGAGTCTCATGAAGCCTATAAACAGAGTAAATATAATAATGACGCTAGTAATATGGCATGTTCCGCTTTTGATTTTGGGAGAGCATCTCAGTACCCCCAATGCAAAACATTATTTGAGCCAACCACAGTGTCTACTTTAAGCTGTGGCCATCATCTTCCTGCTCTTCCTGCATCAGTCGCGCATGATGGAAGAGGTTCTATTGTCCTACATAAGGGTTTAGTAAATAACAATCCAGTCTCCGTTCTATTTGATTCTGGATGCACCACAATTGGTGTTAGGCAGTCACTCGTAGATCCTTCCCGTGCCACTGGACAAGTAGTCAAATGTGTAACATTTGGCGGCACATTAGAGAAATACTCTACTGCTATCATTAGGATTGCTACTCCTTTCTTTACAGGAGATGTACACGCATGTCTTCTTCCAAATCCGATCGCTGACCTTATCATCGGTCGCATTCATGGAGTCAAAGAATGCACTCCGCAACAAATTTCCGCTTGGGAAAAGCAAAACATGCAGATTGCTAACGCTGTAGTCACTAGAGCTCAAGCTCTTAATATGCCTCAAACTTCATCTACTGAAGATAATGAAGTGCATAACCAAGATGATCCCTTGGTAATTTCTCGTGACTCGTTTATAAAACAGCAAAAGATGATCCCACTCTGAAGAAATTCTTCATTCTTGCAACTAAAGGTGATCCGAATAAAGACACAAGTCGTAAATCTTGGATTACAAAGAAGAATGGCGTACTTGTACGTATGGTTCAAGACTCCATTACGTCAAGTCATTCTCAAATCCTGGTTCCCAAGAATTTGAGAGTTAAAATTTTGCAGCACGCTCACGACTCTCAGTGTGCTGGACACATGGGTTTTTCCCGTACTAAGTCAAGAATTCTTGCGGCTTTCTTTTGGCCATTGGTAAACAAGGACATACGGATTTATTGTCGATCTTGTAAAGTATGTCAGGAAGTTAAATCCAAAGGTCCACGCCATGCTGCACCCATTCAGGCGGCAGACATTCCTATTCGGCCGTTTCAAAAAATGGCCATAGACATTATTGGTCCATTTAAGATCAAGTCTGCCAGAGGACATCAGTTTATCTTGACGTGTGTTGATATGTGCACACGTTGGCCAGAGGCTTTTCCTCTGAAGAGCATTACTACTGCTGATATTGCAGATGCTCTTTGGCTTATATTCTCTCGTCTGGGTTTCCCCGGAGAGATATTATCAGACCATGGCACCCAACTAATATCAGATACCATGTCTCAAGTAATGTCTACTCTGCAGATAGATAGATCTTTAAGTAGTATCTACCATCCAATGTCTAATGGGATGGTCGAACGCCTTAATAGAACACTTAAAAACTTACTAGGGAAGATAACTGAGGATCATCCTCAAGACTGGGACAGAGTTTTACCTGCGGCCCTCTTCGCTTACAGAGAGGTCCCCAATGAACATACAGGATTTTCTCCCTTTGAACTTGTCTTTGGGGCGCGACCGCGCGGCCCTATGTCTTTGCTCCATGATCTCATAACAGCTGACAATATTGACGATGACACAAAGTCATCCTACGAATATGTCATCGCGTTGAGACAAAGATTATCGAAGCATGCAAATTAGCAACTTCTTCTTCTGAATTTGCGAAACAGAAGGCAAGGCAATTTGCCAATAAGAAGAGATGCTTACGACAACTTTGTCCTGGTGACAAAGCATTTGTATTACTACCTTGTAGGGAAAACAGACTACTTATTTCTTGGAAAGGTCCGTACGATATAATATCGAAAATTTCCGATGTCGACTATATTGTCGATATTGATGGGAAGCATAAAACCTTCCACATCAATATGCTTACTGAATTCCATGAACGTCCGGATTATTTACAACCCATTTTCCAAGCAACGGACGATTCTCCAGTACAACATGGTCATTACTCATCACTGTCCGTGATACAGGATGAGGAAACGAGTTTTTCAGATGTAAATCTTCCTCTTCCAATGATCCCACTTCATTCTAGTGAATCATGGAAGAACGTTACTGTCTCTCCTGATTTGTCTCTAGGAGAACAGCGACAAGTTTCAACTATGTTGAAAACATTTCAGGATGTACTCACTGACATCCCTGGACAAACTCATGTCATTGAACATGACATTGTTCTAACTGACCATACTCCTATTAGGGTTAGACCTTATCCTATCCCTATACATTTTCAAGTACAGGTCGAGAAAGAGTTGGATGAGATGATAGATTTGAAAATAATCGAACCATCCACCTCTGCATATTCTTCGCCGATGGTTATTGTTCGGAAAAAAGACAATAACATACGTCTTTGCGTTGACTATCGCAAATTGAATAAAGTAACGAAGTTCGATGCCGAACCTATGCCTTTACTGGAAGAGCTACTTACTCGACTTTCCAAATCTCATTTTTTCACTAAACTTGACTTGTCTAAAGGATATTGGCAAGTTCCTTTATCTGAACGCGCCAAACCTCTCACGGCTTTTTCAACACCTAGAGGTTTGTTCCAATGGAATTTTATGCCTTTCGGTCTTATGAACGCACCAGCTACATTTGTACGCATGATGCGCCGAATCCTATCTTATCGGTCAGATGTCATTGCATATCTAGACGACATCTGTCTTTTCAGCGATACTTGGGAAGATCACTATTCAGGGTTAGATGAATTGCTGTCTACTTTGCGCGAGCGCAACCTGACAGCGAAACCCTCTAAGGCCTATATTGGTTTTAGCGAAATTTCTTTCCTAGGCCACCGAGTTGGTCATGGTTTCCTAAAGACAGAGGACCATAATACTAGTAAGATACTTAATATCTCTATCCCTAAGACTAAAAAACAGGTTAGAAGTCTGTTAGGTCTTATTCAATTTTATGGCAGATTCATTCAGCATCTATCCTCTATCATGGCACCTCTTTCTACACTTTTAAAGAAAGGTTCGCCTAATATGGTCCACTGGTCTCAGGAATGCCAATCCTCTTTGGATAAAATTAAAACATTGTTTTCAACACCACCTATTTTAGTGTTACCTACTAAAGATAAGACATTTGTTCTTCGTAGTGATGCTTCATCCACTGGGATTGGAGCGGCACTAATGCAAGAGTACTCTGGAACTCTGCATCCTGTAATGTATATTTCCAGAAAACTTAATGCTGCAGAAAGGAATTATTCGGTTTTAGACCGTGAGCTATTAGCTATGGTTTGGTCAATTCTCAAACTACAAAGATTCCTTCTAGGCGCACATTTCATATTAGAAAGCGACCAAAAAGCTCTTACTGCTATGCAGAGTAAGAATTTGAAGAGCTCGAGGTCTACTCGATATGCAATTGCTCTTCAACCTTTTCATTTCTCTGTGCGAGCTATTCGTGGATCAGATAATGTGATGGCAGACATTCTGTCAAGATGCCCACATGATTCCACATAACTATTAGGTCTTAGACTTCTTGATATGTCTAGGTCTATAATAGTTCCTTTCTATATCAAGATAGATACACATTTGTAATTTAATAATATAATGATTGTATCACTACTTAGCTGTTCATTGATATTTATTCACCGCTGTGCTTTAATGATTTTTCTTTATAAATCATAAATTTAAGATATCTAATACGAAATTATGGTATGAATTTTTGTATGCATTGTGTAATTGCCAGAATTGTATTATACTTTGATGACACCTTCCTGGAAACATTTATTCGTAGAGAAACAATTTCTCTCAGATTATGAGATACATTCTCACCAGTCGCTTCATAAGTCGACTTAGCCTCATATTAGGCGTTATATTTATTCCTGATATTTGCATCTGCGCAGTATTCATGCGTTGTGAGCCTATTGTACGTTGCTCCTAGATGTATTTAAAAAAAAAAATGTTTCATTTTTTTTTCCCGGGAGGTGTGGTAAGACTGTTACGTGCAGTCTTTGATATCTTGCAATATAATACATTTGTATGCTTGTTATGTTCGCAAATATTTTGTAAACAAAATAGAAACTCTTTTGCTTAAGGAAAAGTCAATATTGAGTTACTTCCCTTGAAAGGAGTTTCAGATTGAACTCCGCGGATGAATCCAGTTTTACTGCGATTTATTCTTTGTTTGGGTAGAAATAGATTGTTCTTGCTTCAGTATATCTATGGCCTGAATTTATGTGTAGTGTTTGTCTAGGTAGGACGAGTCTGTCTTATATCTGTATATCTTTTCATATCTAAGTCGAACTATATGTTCTTTGTCGCTAGAAAGGTCAAAGGCTGTTCAGCGGATGTGTGGCTAGAGAGGTGTGTTTTGGCTTCGCCCTGATGATGGGGGGCTGTCGTGTTTTTCTGTATCGGCTTGTCGCCGGGAAAAGTGATCTCAAGGTTGATGGGGAAAGTGATAGTCGTTTAGACCTATCGTGTATGCTTTACCCCAGTGTTTATTCTTATTGCCAAGGAATGGCAGAATCATATTTCTGATACCAAGGTAACAAAAGCACTTCTTATGAACTCTCTTACGAAGCCATCGTTTTCGATAAGCAGACGCACGATTTGTACGTCTGAGGGAATATTTAACTAGATGAAGATGTCATTCATTTCTAGCAGCACCATATTGTATGTTGAAGTCCGTTGCATCATGATAGAATCTACAGAGCAATGAGAACATTTAATGTAGGATTAACTTTGATACAGATTCCAGTTTGTATCCTAAAGTGAGTGACAGCTCACGACAGCAGCCATCTTGTATCCAAATATTTTGTGACTTTCAAGAAGAGAAAAGGGATGCCCCGTATTATCGCTTGATGAGTCCAGAGATCACTGCTACAGATGAGAACCCATTACTAGCGGTTCAATATGATTATATGAAAAAATATGTGCTGAACATTATTTAAAGGAATCTTCGCTGGACGAGGTTAGGTCTAGAAGCCATCTTGAATATTGTTTATAAACTGACGTGCTTTGTCAGTAAACTCAGGTGATATATATATATATGGGCAATACTGAGTGCTTGTCTACTGACATTCCATCGTGCTATTATTCAACGAGTGCCCATGTATCATTGCAAGACCATTTATCAATTGTACCATGATGTATTATGCCAACCTGTGATTTGTCACTGTATCCGTGCTGTCGAATGTGTACGTCCAATTAAACTGTAACAAAAAGTACACAGCAGTTGGCGTCGATGACTTCCAGCCATACATGAGTGAGAAAAAGAACATTTATCAACTCTTCGAACTCTTTCATCATTCGCGTATTATACTCTCACTCTATGTCTACACACCACTGCGTAGGTCGAGTTGATATTCCTATTCCTAACAACCACTCTGACGAGCAACGCTGGGGCCAACAACAAGTCTTTAACATTGGAGCTTCCACAGACCACCATACCTCTTAACACTGTGGTCCGGTAAATAGTTGATGTCAGTGTGAACAAGGAACAATACAACTTCATATCTATACACCATTCAACAGTATATAAAGAAGCATATTTAACACTGGTATGCTATATTACTTAACAGCTACCTCATCACAAGATATTCGTTTTAGAGAACAAACATTTCGCATTTTTAGCATAAGTTGCCCGCATTACCAAACCACACTACAATGTATAATGAATTTATCAGGACAAAACATCGACACTGACAATAACAAAAATTAGTTCTACAGTACATGTATGTAGACAACAGAACAAAGTCTACGAGAATTCTTCTTCTTCTTCCTCGTCCGTCCTGAAAAGGACATTGGTTGCGTTGTGTCTGTTTACACTGGAGCTGCGATATCTGCGCCTTTCGGCCGACACATCCGACTTCAGCACGGCATTTTTTGGGACCGGGTTTTCCTTCCCTCTTCGATCCCTACTCTCTCAGCCAGACTGCAGTGATGCAGCCTGTTTCCAGGACCACCACGTGGAGGTGGTGTAGGGTCTTGGTCAGCTCTGGTTCGCTGACCCTGACGCAAGCAGTCAAGCTATGGGTCGCTGACTGCATTCTCTAGTGCTGCATCTTTGGGTCCCGTCTACGAGAATGAAAGTGCAGCATCTGTACAGATCATCGGATATCGTAACCTCTCCTTCCCCCCACCCCCGGTAAATGTTCTGGTCCCTTAAATTTGTTAAGGGGTTGGATGGCTAGGAGGTATGGACGTCCGCCTTGAATTCTAAAAGTACCAGTGTCAGGAGCTCTGTATTATGAGTGTGTCGTGTGTAGATAGTAAACAACATTAGGGGCATGAATAACACGACGCCACTTGTACAGCTCCATGACATTTAATAGAACATTCACATAAGTCCTGAACATCAATAATATCGTCACGCATGCATAAAATCACACTCAGGCTGATACTGCCTGTGGGAAATAACTCCTAACAATACTTCCACGGACTGGCTGACCGTCCACACACTAACAGTACACACAACATGTTTCTATGTGCGGCATTCAATCCTCGCACGAATCCATTCACCATACAGGTGTAAATCACTTATTCCAAGTGACTGGCGGCATGCAACATCGCCATCTAAATACTACTCCAATATAGCTACAAGGCGGACAATACTCAACGCCTTAGTCCACTGTAGCTCCAAAGGCGGGACCAACTCGTCGCCTTAATATGTTCTCCACGAACATTACCTAAAGTTCCCCCAGAACACTCCTAGGCGGGAAGACGTCGCCTATACAACAATATGTCAGACATAATCACAATATTCATAATGACTATATCATTATCTCAACTGTCACATAATACGAGCACCCAGCTCGATCACAAATCACAGCCTCAAGCCCACCACTTGGCTATCAAGCACAAACTCCCCCTAGTCACATCCGGGTACTGTCTCAGCCACCCAGACTAGTTCACCAAAAACACGCTTTCTCCATGCGCACGCTCCAAGTCACAACATACTGACATGAAGTCAGACCCAAACTCAATCGCTGAGTTAAACTTACATATTGACAACCTCAGTGACCCTTACTTCCACACACTCCATCATCCACCCATGAAACTGCTCTGTGACAACCAGCTTTAATTTCCAGTAGAGGGAATATCATTTGTGGACATGTTTTTCAGAACCAGTGGTTCTAATGATGCCATACTCCCCCCTCGGATAAGGGTTAAAAAATAGGAAGTCTCGTGTGCAAGTTGCGCACGTTAAAAATCCCACGGCAGTTGGAGAACGTAAAGAGTAGGCCATAAGGCCGCTGCAAAATTTAGAAATTAGGAGACCTACATTCCACAGAAATATTTATAGAATGCGTGATTCCTTTATACATACACTGGGATTTTCGCCGGTGCTACGGAGGTCGTGCACTGTGCTGAGATACTATTTGTATGATCTAAGGGAGGAGATTGGATCACTGATGGAGTTGTCCGTGTGCAATGAAGATAGTTATTAAAACCAAACTAAACCAAATTAGTTTGATTTTTTTCCCCAGAAACAAAATATAATAAAACATAATCTAAAGTGACAAATAAATGGGCCTTACAATAGACAGCGATAGTAGCAGCCCGCTGTGAAATCCTGTGTTGAGCAGACTGTATCTCATGATTGATGGTATTATTAATTTGACATAGAATTTTATGTAATTAAATAATCAATACATCATTATAGAAACAGAGGCTGCAGTGTGAGGATAGTGTGGGTTTCAGCACACATAGGTATAGCTGGTAACGAGTTAGCAGACCAGACTGCCAAATATGGAAGTATAAGTAAATACAATGTAAAAGCAGGGCTTGGAAAATCGGAGATTAAGAGTCAAGTAAAGCTAACTATAGGCGTCTGTGGCCTAATGGATATGAACGCAGTTTCATAATCCAGATATACCAGGTTCGAAACCTGATGCAGGCGGTTTGGTAGCAGATCGCTTTGTGTGGATTTTTAACAATGGTATAAGCGCCGTACCGTTCAGAAAGCAATGGCAAACTACTGAATGAAAAAAAATGCCTAGAAAAATCACAAACAGCCAATAAAAGCTGGGATTGATTGCCACGTCCTGTAAAGGATAAGCAACTAACTAAAGCTAACTATAAAAGATGAATGGAAGAATACATAGACGGAAAGTAGTGAATGCAGACACGCGTTCAAACTTTTGAAAGAGCCAACAAGGCTGTGTTCGGTCAGAGAAGAACTTAAGGTACCGTTAAACGAAAAGTTCATTGAACAAAAACGTGCAGCATACTTTATGATAGAGGAACAACACAGCCAAGAATGCTAGGGAGAAAATAATATAGACCACTACCTGATACACTGCAAAACATACGAGTAACAGAAGTATGACTTAAAAACGTACCTTAGAAATTACAATATAGATAGTACAGGTGATAAGGTGTTAAGTATAGATGCCCCAGGGGACGCCCAATTAATATTAAAACGTTATATAGACAAACAAAGAAAAGCACATAACGTTAATAACAGTGACAAGATTAGTAATAATAATAACAATAATAATACTACTTGAGAGAACAATTCAAACCAAAAATTATTATAATTAATCAACAAAAACTAACAAACCATAAAAAAAATTATTGACTTCTCATATATACGGACAGACAATGAAGTTACAAAAAAGACCTTAAAAAGAACTAATTCTAATATAAACTGAAACCACCAGTTGCAAAAGACAAAAGGAGTCTGAATAAAACACAAAACTGAAAATAAAATGACATTAAATACCCTAAATATAACCGACAATTAGGTTGAAAAGGGTAGATCAATATAGTAGGCGAGCAGATGAAAAAAACGGTCAGCTGTTATTAGCCACCTCTCTACCCATCACCTTTTAAAAAGATTTAAAATTTATGTAATTTAATAGCAGTTAATTGTCTTCATCTTGGTATTTAATTTATATAAATTTGTTACATAGTGTCACACAGTGGCTTAATTAAGAGTCTGTCTGAGTAAAGAGACAAGACACCAATTTGTAGGAAAGTCTGAGAAGATAGATTAAGATGAGAATTAAAGTGACTGGGGAGGATGAGACTTATAGCTTCAAGGTGGATAACCTAGATTGACTCTCCCTCACCACCTGTGACTCGTTTTATTAGCTACTGTCTCACCACCTCTCGCTCAGCTGAGATAAGGTATGCACTAATTACTAGCCACAGACACAACAGTACAGTTAAAGAATACAGGTACAGTATAATGAAAGACAAACTGATCCAGTGCACATTTTATAGTTTAATAAAACAAACAAATCTATACTACAGCAAAAAAAAAAAACACACCAATAACGTGCGAGTTCACACAACCTGAAAAACAAACAATCAATGAAAGACACAATTATCAAATTACCACGCTCTCTTCCACACCTATACGAAACAACTAAGGTTAAAGAAATATACCGGGCGGGGGTCTCAAGGTAAGAGCCACCACCCCTGACTACTCTATTGTTACTAACTAAACACACTGTGGAGTCCTCCGCCACCTGACGACTCTTCACTAGTGTTCACTCTGTTCCGGTTAAGACTTATTAACTAATTTGACTACAATGTCTCAAAGGCGCTCTTGGCGGTCCTGCACAACTAACTTATTCATTCATTCATAACCCTCCACTCCCAAAGGAGCATAGGCCTTCAACAAACACATGCCAAGTCCTCCTGTCACGTGCCATCATCTCCAGTTCTTTCCACGTTCTCCTCATCATTTTCACCTCTGTTTCCAGCTCCCTTCTCCATGTGCTTCTTGGTCTACCTCTTCCTCTCTTGCCCTAGGGATTCCAGAATAAGGACTGCCTTGTAATGCTATCAACAGGTTTCCTCAGCGTATGTCCTATCCATCGCCATCGTCGTCTTCTCATCTCTTGTTCCACTGGCACTTGTCTAGTTCTTGTCATCAGTTCCACGTTGGTAACCTTATCATACCATTTTAATCCCTCTATTCTACGCAAGCACCCATTTATGAAAGTCTGTAGCTTTTTGGTTGTTGTCTGTGTTGTCCTCCATGTCTCAGTATCTTGTTAGCACCACGGATGTGAAGGAAACCAACAATGTCTGCCTTCAACAACCTTCTGCCACAGACGACCCTCCTCGACAACGTATACACCACATAAATCCTACTCTCCTGACTTCTGCAGAACTAACTCAGAGGCTCTGCTCTAGTAGTTTCTATCTAACTCTACTGTTCCTGAGGAACACAACTAATTCCACTCTCTCCCCTCTGTTTCGGTTTAGTGCTTTCCTGACGCCATCGTCTTCGTCTGGGGCTCCGATGCGTTGCTCTTCGTCACGTACCCACCTCCCGTTAGCATTTAGAGAGGTATGATTTCCCTCTCTCCTCTCCAGAATAACTGATGAAGGGGCACTTGGGGAATATATATATATATATATATATATATATATATATATATATATATATATATATATATATATAGATATATATATATATATATACATGCCTCTGGCTGTAAATCTAGCTCTGATGATAACACCCTATTCTTCACACAACGACGATTTAACCCGCTACGGGTGTTGGCCTATTGCTTTATTGTGGCAGTATGTAAACAATATCAGGCAAAGTAGCCTGTTCTATATTGGGCCGTAGAAGCTAAGAGCTCTAATTCTTTTGCAATTCCACGCTGAGGTATTCTTCACGTCATGAGAACTTCTAATGTCTCTCCAAATGCCGCCTAAAATCATCAGACAATCAGGATCATCACGTTATACCTCTTGTTAGCACCACGGATGTGAAGGAAACCAACAATGTCTGCCTTCAACAACCTTCTGCCACAGACGACCCTCCTCGACAACACCGACTTGACCCACTCCATTCCCAAAGGTCTGTAAGTGATCCAATTTAATTTGCTCAGCCTTCATCAACAGAAATGTCACCATGTCTGCTGTCGTCCCAGACACCAATGAGAGTTGACCCCTCATTGCTGTCGTCACAGGTTTACCCACATCAACCCACATACCCAGCTTTTCATCATTTCCTACATCAACAACGACTCTTGGACTATGCACCTTACACTTGGAGGGCGTACTTGCCGGAATACTCCACTCATTCAACAACAGTACCTCAACATCCCGCTAACACTTTCTACCAAATGCATCCTCTATCACGGCCAAATCCACCGCACTTCTATTTCCAACAACCCTCTCCTCCACATTAACAGTGACTGTTGGCCTCACTAGTTGTCTCTGTAACACCAACAACTGTCGATTGTTGTTATATATATATATATATATATATATATGTATATATATATATATATATATATATATATATATATATATATATATATATATATATATATATATTTTTTTTTTTTTTTTCCCCACACTGTTTGCCTGTCTGATATGAGCGCTTGATTTGTTACATTTTTCACCTATTTTTGACGTAATTCAATTAGCTGAATTGTTTGTAATTAGTTTTCAAAGTGCCCCACTTATTAATACCAACTTTAATTCACCTTCCATGGTAAAACTTGTTAAATTTAGTATTTATTTACATTTTTATTTGAGCGCAAGCTTCTTTAAATAACATAAATGCCAGGTACTTATGAATAGTTACTAAACATGAATGGTTTACGACTTGACCATCTGAACGTAAACCATCTTTTATGTAAACGTCCAGAACTCACACAAGTTCTCAATCAAAATTTTCATGTTTTTGGGCTTTCAGAAAGTCGTCTGAATGAGAAAATAACTGATGGTGACATTGCACGTAATGTTTTTAAAACTATTCGACGAGATTCTGGTAGACAATTAGAGACAGGAGGTTTAGCAGTTTATATTTCCACTTCTCTCAGTTATCGCCGCAGAAGCGATCTAGAGACCATAGATATAGAATGCATATGGTTAGAGGTAAAGCCACAAAAGCAAAGACCAATTGTAATCGGATATCTTTATGTCGGAACAATATGGTTTGAAGATTTCACGAACATGATGGATAAAGTTATCACTACAGTCAATGAAATTATTCTTCTTGGTGATTTTAATATCGATATGCATAAGCCAAACCAAACATGGACCAACATCACAGCATCGTATAACATGAAACAAATAGTCAACAAACCTACCAGAGTAACAAAAACATCATCCACACTAATCGATCACATCTATGTAACCTGTCCAGAAAACATTATAGAATGTTCCATCCCTACTATTGCTATGAGTGACCACTATCCCATAGTGCACTTGGGCAAAAAATGGGTACAAATCTCCCAAAAATAAACACATCAGTAATGAATATAGAAGTCTAAAAAATCTCAACCAAGAATTATTTTTAAATGATTTGCGAAATGCGCCTTTCGCGGATGTTTACCAACTTCCTGATCCTGATGACGCCATTGCATATTGGACACGGACATTTTATAGTATTTTTAATAAGCATGCGCCTACTAAAGAAATTCGCGTAAAAAGGCAAATAAAATCTCCATTTATCACACAAGAAGTACTTGCCGCTATGAGGCAGAGGGATCCAGCACACAAAAATAAGGACATCATTACATATCGGGCAGCAAGGAATAAATTACAATATTTAATTCACTATCTTATTGATCTTAAAGATAATAACTCATCGGGACTTGATGGAATCAGTAATCGAATACTGCGTTATGCTGCACCAGCTATTACTGATACACTAACATACAAATATAATCAATGTCTCGAAAGGAGTTATTTTCCATCTGCCTTTAAAATCGCTAAAGTATACCCTCTTGTTAAACCTGGTTCATCAGATAATAGCAACTTTGGTAACTATAGACCCATTTCTATCGTCGCTGTCCAAACCACTGGAAAAACACATACATAAAACAGCAATAGAACACCTAACCAATAATGACCTGCTTGTTGATAGTCAGTCGGGGTTTAGACCAAAACATTCATGCCACACAGCCTTAACAAAAATGATAGACAACTGGCATCTAAACATCAATAACGATAATTTATGTGGAGCAATCTTTGTAGACTTTAAAAAAGCATTCGATATGATAGATCACACTATTTTAATCAGAAAATTAGAAACAATGAAAGTAAATCTTCAGCTGGTGAAGTTAATTAAATCATTCCTGACAGACAGACAACAAGTGGTGTCTTACAATAATTCTTTGTCCAACCCAACTGTTGTCGATATCGGTGTTCCTCTGGGTTTTATTCTCGGCCCTCTTCTCTTTGCCATATACATTAATGATCTTCCTCTGCACATCAAAATTTTCATCCTGTGACCTGTTTGCAGATGACTGTACTGTTTACACTAGTGACAAAAGTTGCACCTCACTAGAACTATCCTTACAAACTGATACCCATAATCTTATTAAGTGAAGCAACGAGAATCGAATGCAAATAAATATTAGTAAAACGAAATGTATGTTAATATCAACCAGACACAAACTACAAAACTCGCAGAAAACAACACTTCAGCTCTACATTAGAACATCACTAATTGAAAACGTAAATGAACATAAAACTCTTACTATTGACCAGCACCTAAGTTGGAACTCACATATAAGTGCACTCACAAAGCTAACGGCTCAGAAAGCATACCAAATAGCCAAAATCAAGCACTTCCAGTATGAGTAGGCAAGGAAAATGTTCTACACATCTCATTTACAAACACGCTTGGAGTATTGTTCCACAATCTGGGATGGTTCTTCCATGTCCAACACAAAAAGGCTCTATTCACTTAAAAACGCGCAGTGCACCTAGTTGTGATAAATATCAAACACATTGTATAGATCTATATAACTATCTTAAAATATTACCCCTTAGAAAGCGCTTCCTATTTAACAAAGCTAAATTCGCTCACAAAATCTTGTCACAGAATGCTCCAACGTATATGTGGCCACTTTTAAAATTCAATGAAAAACGTAGTCAGCGCTTAAACCAGTTACAGGTACCCAAGCCCAGGCTAGATTTGTACAAGAAGAGCTTGGCTAACTCAGCTGCTCATCTTTGGAACAATCTTCCACATGACCTGAAAAACATGCACAGTCCCCACTCATATAATCGTAGACTGTTCAAATACATTATGAGTGCGGATTATATGCCGCCCTAAGTGATTATGTTTCGAATTATTATCTAATATACAGTATGGGGGGTCTGATGATCTAGTTTTTCATTTTAATATACCTTACTTCTTAATTGTAATCAGATACTGTAAATGTATGCTTTTATACTACTTATAATGTTGCATCGCCATTAAACTAATACTTTAAGTATGTTGGAGAATGCCTGGATAACTAGCAATAAAAGATGAGTAAGAGGAAGGGCAAAATGCAAGACGGGCCTATATGCACGATTCTCATCTATCAGTCAATACCCTTTACTTCCCTAAGGAGCATAGGTCATAAAGCTGGATCTCGTATAGTGGCGGCGTCAACAATTCACTCCCTGTGGCAGCATCTGCTTGAGACTCAAAGCTGCTCACCGGTGGGAACATTTCCGCATGCACTGACAACACACGAAGTCCCAGGTCATTCATCAGCAGATTTCCAATATGTAACGAGTTCTTATTATATGCCACCATAATCTGATTACTTTTCAAATTATGTCTAATTTACTGTATGAATATTTTAGATTTTGTTTGTATGTTTTTTTTTTTATTTAGTTTTTTTTAATTAATTAATTTATTTATTTTTATTTATTTATCTTTTTTTTTTTCCTCTTTTATTTTTTTTTAACATACTTAAAATTGATTATGACTGGATATTACAAATGTATGTTATTATTTTACCTTGATAATGTTGTATGCTTAAATAAAGGCTCAACATATATGTGCGATTGAAAGGATACGTATGTAAGATGACAGAGGGAAGAAGGGCAAAGAATATAAGTAAATAAACCAATAAAACGGTATTGAATCAGTTTTACAAATAACAGTTCACATGAAACAAGGGACGTTTCGGGTTTTACCCTTCGTCAGCCACAAACAGGTGACAAAGACAAGAATTACATATAGGTACTACAAAAACATACGGTGATGAGAAACAATACAAAATGAGAGATACAAGCAGATGGAAAAAGTAAACACCCACAGTAATGAGCGAAAAAAGAATAATAATAATACAAGAAAATCGTAAAACCTGAAAGAAATACCGAAACAAGAAAGGAAATAATCAACGAAACGAAAAAAGGAATGAACAAAACTTTAGAACAAGTAAAAGTTCACTTAGCTAGAACTGTAGGTGCTTGGAATAAATGACCTAAGTACTCTCTCCAAGAAATCTCGAAGGAACTGACGTATAAGATAGCGACAATTAAAAAGATACAAAAGGATACGAAACGAACCAAAACCAAAACATAAGAAGATAGATCGAAAAAAACAACGAATAAAGAAGAATGAAAAAGAGAGAAAAGCTACCAGAATTTATGCAAAATGATGTTGAACATTAAGCCCTTCAGGAGATAAAACGCCCATTTGAAAAATAAGACGATTCTCCAACGAAATGCGAGTCCGGTCATCACCAACACATGAACGGAGGGCAGTGACATGGATATCGGATTTACCTGAATGGTCAAGCATATTGAAATGAAGGGCCACCGGTAAATGTCTGCCATGATAGATGTCATTCAAGTGCTCACGAAACCTGTCTGCCAAACGCCTGCCAGTTTCACCAATATAGGTAATGCCGCACCTCTTGCAGATGATAGCATAAATCAGGTTTCTGGATTCGCACGTGAAAGACTCTCTAATGATAAATTTTCCTTTCGGAAAAGTGACTGTCTGAGTTTGGAGTACAAACGGACAGCTCTTACATATACGGCGTTGGCACGGTTTAGTACCAAAGTATGAAGGGCTAGTATGTCGCAGGCGACAGTGTACAAGAATATCCCTAAAATTCCTATCCCTACGATATGCCACCAAAGGTGTATCACGAAACAACTCTCTGGTATCAGAATCAGAGTGTAGAATAGGCAGTTGTCGAAACAGGATTCTCTTCACCGCCAGACAGTGAGGATGGAAAGTTAGATCCAGTTTGAGTCTGTCAGATTGGACAGAAGGTTTAGTAGTGAGTGGGATCTGACGAGTGACGTGTGTGATACGATTAAGAGCATCAGAAAAAACATGTTCTGGATAAAGACGTCGGCGAAAGAACTCGAGCATCTCTTGAGTCTCCTGATGGAAATCATCGTCATCGTGGCATAACCGACGCAAGCGAAGAAGTTGAGAAAAGGGAATGGAATTTTTACAACTAAGAGGATGCGATGAAGTTTAAAGAAGGAAACCGGGAAGAAGGGCAAAATGTAAGACGGGCCGCGTGCCAAATTCTAAACCATTTGAAAATAATGTTCGTTCGTTCGTTCTCCATATTGCAGACGTAACCAGGGTGCCAGTTACTATGCACGTGCCCCCGTTCTCTTCAATTACGATGTTTTCTCTTGCCTCCCTCTCTGAGAAGGCAAAGTCCGTTGCAGGCTTAGGGTTACCTACCCTCCGCCGTGAATCGCCAGACTTTCATAATATCCACGAAACTGGTAGACTGAACTGACGCTATTCACGGCAATAAAATTCTTGGACTTGGGAGCACTAACTAATAATTTGGCCCTGCATATATAGGGCCAATTTTCTGATGCAAGACCGACGCGGTGAGTCATAGCTTCTAGCATCGTCTCCCAAAATCCGCTTCCAACCCCACTTCTGACGTAATCTAATGACTGCTACATAAATTAAAAATCAAAACCAATCGTACTCCCCTCGAAGCTCGCTGAAAAATGTACGTAATATTACCTAACTATACTGACCGCCCCCCAACGGGCTGATCACCCGTTTGCCAGTCACTTTGATTACGGAAACAACAACAAACGGATTGATTTGTCGTTGCCCTAAAGACGCCATTAGGCGTGATGGGAACAACGGCAAAGAAAATCTATTCGCTGTTGCCCTTAAGACGCCACTAGGCGTAATGGCCACTGCTGACTGCTTTGCCGGTCATTGGCTAAGGACGGAAGAAGAAGAAGAAGATACTGACCGCCTATTTCAAGAATGACTCACTAGCCCACGTTACAACACGGGAAGGGGTTTCTATCATCTCCAACCTAGAAGGTTGGTGTTGGTGGTATGAGTCATCCTAACCCAGAATTAAAACAAATACGAACTATGACGCATTAGAATTTAAAAAAAAGAACCAAAAGTAATAAATGGAACAAGAAACGGGGATAGTGGAAAATAAAATTGAACAGTAACTCATCACACTACTCCGCATTTCTAAGGTCGTAAAAGACTGTAATTTTCCTTTTTACACTTGCCCCTATGTACGTCCCTAGAGATCCCTGTCGCTATCCCTTCCTCTTCAGTGTTCTCCTCAGGAGATATGTGCCGGCTTAAGTAATCTGCTCCCACATTATACTTTCCAGGGATGTATTGTACCGAAAATGAGTACATACTTAGCTAAAGAGCCCATCTCATGATTTTTGCATTATTTTGTTTGTTGGCGCTCAAAAACGCCAAGGGGGCGTGGTCGCTTTGCACGTGACGCCATATAGATATTCGTGATGTTTGCGAATCCCGGAAACTAGGGCAAGGCCCTCCCGTTCTATTGTAGAATAATTCTTTTCAGCAGCGTTTAATTTTTTACTTGCGTAGGAAACTAGAAATAACAGTCCCTGCTGAGTTTCATCTGCTTGCAACAAAGAGGATCCTATTCCAATGTCGCTGGCATCCACTCTTAACACGAAGGGTTTCGTTAGGTCCGGAAGCCGTAATATAGGAGAACTGGTCAGCCGTTCCTTAAGAGTGGTGTAAGCGCTCTCGCATTCAGCTGTCCAATTGACTTTATCAGATTGACCTTTCCGAGTGAAGTCAGTTAACGGCCCCGTTAGGCTATTAAAGTTAGGAATAAATTTCTGGTAGTAGGCGCACAAAGAGAAAAATGAACGCGTATCCTTTTTTGTGATGGGGCGAGCCGCGTTACGTATTTTGTCTACATTTTTGGTCAGCAGCCACATGCATCCGTGAGCAATAGTGTGCCCTAGAAAGTCTAGGGTGTGGAAGCCGAGTAAACATTTAATCCGGCGGGCTGTCAGCCCCGCTTCCTTTAGCCTCCTGATGAGCAAGACGACGGTTGCTACATGTTCTTACTCCGTGTCTGTTGCGATCAGTATATCATCCATAAAGTTATGAATGTGGGGGTTGTGCAACGGTCCTAACAGCTTCCTCATCATTCGTGTGAAGGCATCGGGGGCATTATGTAGTCCAAAAGGCATGACGTTAAAAGTGTAATGCCCCTCACTAGTGCTAAAGGCCAACATCGGCCTGACTTCCTCTTTCACCGGAATCTGATAATAGCCTTTACTCAAGTCTATTTATGGAAACGATTTTTTGTTTTACTCAGTTTGGTAAAAAGTTCCGCCGGGCTGGGGAGGCCCTCCGGTTGAAATTCGGTCACTGTGTTAAGCAAGCGATAATCAATGCACAGTCGAGTTTCGCTGTTAGGCTTTTGTAACAGCACCTCGCTAGAGCTGTAAGGGGAAGTGGTTTCTGTAATAATGTTGGCTGCAAGCAGTTTGTCTATTTCCTCCCGTAACGCGGCGGCTTTTGCATACGGGACAGGATATATTTTTGTCCGTACCGGTGTGTCGTTTTTTAATTTCATGTCATACTCAAGGAGATGTGTAAGCCCGAGCATATCCGTCGAAACGTCTGTATATTGTTCTAATACAGCGCTGAGCTTTTGCGCCGATACTTCTGAAAGAGTGTCCCCAAATTTCGCGTCTCTGTACGACTCTTTCTGTTGCAAGGGGTATTCCCAATAATTCTCCGTTTCGTCCTCTTCCTCAATAGCTACGGACAGCGCTAGTAAGTGTTCTTGAGACCGGGGGGGGGGGGGGGGGGGTCTAAAAATTTCTTAAGGAGATTTACATGGTATATCTTCCTTTTTCCTCAGACAGAGATCCTGTAGTTGGTGTTAGAAATTGTATTCAAGACTTCGAATGGCCCTTGCCATCCAATGCGCAGTTTGTTGTCTTCCGTGGGAAGTAACAACAAGACCTTCTCCCCTGGCTGGAGTTCTCTTTCCTTCGCAATCTTCTTGTATCTTTGCGCCTGTTTTGCACGAGCCTCACGGAGGTTAGCTGAGGTCAAGTTCCAGCCTAACTGTAGCCGTTCCTTCAGCTCTTCTACATATTTAGAGGCCGACATCGTTGTCTCATCGGCCCTCTGATCTATCAACGACCTGAGCAAGGCCTCCAGTGGGCCCTTGATAGGTCGACCGACTAATAATGTGGCTGGCGGCAAGCCTGTAGAAGCTTGTGAGACCTCTCGATAAGCAAACAGGGCTACAGGAAGAAAACGGTCCCAATCCTCTTGCCGCTCCTGCCATACCTTACAAAGCATCATCATCAGGCTACCGTTGAACCACTCCTCGAGTCCATTTCTGGCCGGGTTGCATGGACTGGTATGTATATGCACGGCCCTGAGAAACTTGAAGATCTCCTCCATCAACAAGCTGCGGAACTGAGATCCATTATCGGTCAACACTTGTTGAGGAAATCCCAGTCGCGTAAAGATTTGCACCAAAGCTTCTGTGAATTGCTTCGAGTCGTTGGAAGCCAGTGGGATTGCCTCTGCCCACATGGTGCACAGATCGACTAACGTCAGAATGAACCTGTTCCGTCGCTTAGTTCTTTCTAAGGGGTCTACTATGTCAACCGCCACTCGTTCGAATGGGGTACCCACGATGGGCATCTCTCCCAACGGAACTGGAGGAGTCCAGTGTTTGGGTGCCACTCTCTGACACTGGGTGCAAGATTTTACAAATCTTATGATATCCGGCGTCATTCTCGGCCAATAGCAATGGGCCGTTGTTCTATGTATGGTGGCCCCTTGTCCCATATGCCCACTAAACGGAAGCGCATGACCCATTTCTAAAATGTGTGGCCTATACTTGGTTGGCACTACCAGTTGGCTATGGCCCTGATTTTCCCCTCCTTCCCTTCGATAAATCAGCCCTTCTTTTGTAAAGAAATTCCCTTTTGTTTAGGGTCCTTAGAAGTGGGCAATTTCTTAAAACAGGCCTCCAATGTCGGATCTTGTTGTTGAGCGACCTAAATTCCCTGATCAACGGGTTTGTGGGGGCCTCACTTTCCCGCGTCATCTTGACTTGTTCCCTAGTAACCACTGCTGCTACGATTTCCGGTTCCTTAGGGTTCCCTAGGTACACATACCGACACCCTAAAATGACCTCATACAGGGGCCCCTCCATTACTGACGCATTGATCGTGCCCCTAACATACTTCGACACTATCTATCTGTGCTACAGGGAGTCGCATCGGAGCATCTCCTCTCAACATCCCACCAATCTCCACAAAGTCTCCATTTATCTGTTCTGGCTTCACTAGATGATGGCCTACGATACATTCGAAGCTCAATCCTGTATCAAACACACTCCGTTTCAACCCCATTTACAGTTACTATTCCCCTCGTGGAAGGTCGGTCACCTCAAGTCTGAGAGCCACTGTCCTCTTCCGATTTCTGTGTAGGAGTTTGTAAACTTGCCACTCTCTTCGGGGGGTTTCCCGGCTACCCCCGGGTCTTTACTGCGAGCTATAATTACTTCTGCCTCCCCACTGCCGACCAGGTACGTACTTCCAGGCATGGTCACTTCTTGTCACGTCCCGTTTATTATGCTGTTTGGGTGGCCTCGCGGAGTTAAAAGTCGGTGAATGGGGCTCTCTAGCATTTGGCCCGTTCGTTGGCTTACTGGGAGAGGCGTTACGTCCTCTGGGTAGCGAGTCGGGGTTTTTCCGTTTCTGGCCCAGTATTTCGGTTTGTGCCGTCTGGAACCTTTCATCAAAGATAATAATCTGGTCAAGTTGCTGGGCGCCATGCTCCGCCAGATACCGCCTCAAGTCCGGAGACATGGTTGCCTTCAATTGTTCCGTCATTACCAAATCTTCCATACCTTCGTACGTTTTTGCCATTCCCGCCAACTCTCGCCATCTAGCGAGATAAGTCCTTAATCTTTCCGCGAATTGGGTGAAACTCTCTCCCTTTTCCAGCCGGCTCTCCCGGAACATTGTTTGGCACTTACGTGGGGTCCACTGGAACCTTTGTAACAAAGCATTACAAAGCGCTTCGAAATTATTCTGGTCTTCGATGACCATCTTGCTAATAATGTAAATGGCATACGCAGGACCTTTTAGGGACTGAGACAGCTTTAAGCACCAAAGACTTCCATCTAATCCATATACCGTCGCCATCTGTTCGAATTTATCCAAAAAACGTCAATTTTCTCGTTCCCACTAGGGAAAGAGTCAAATGGGAAATTCATGGCTGCCATCTGGGGGCCTGCGGGTCCTGAGGGGTCTGTCGCCCTTGCTCTGGGGGAGTCGCTATTCGCCGAACTGCTATCAGAGGCCCTACTTTAAAGTTCCAGAGAACGCATGGCAAGTTCATGTTGTCTCTCTGCTGCCAACTTCCGTTCCGCCGCTTGTTCTGCCCTCTGCCTTTCCTCTGCTTCCATTTTTCTCGTTTCCATATCGGCCTGCAAGTCCCTTTCCTCTTTCCTTTCCTCTTTATCTCTCTGCTCCTTCCTGTCTTTTTCCTCTTTCTCTCTCTGCTCGTGTTTATCCTTCTCATTTATCATGTATGCTTTAGTCTCGGCCTCATCCATTCCCATATCTTTAGCTGCATCACGCTAGGCAGCTCGTAAATTGGCCATTTCATTTATTATTATTATTAGAGAAAAAAAATCACTATTACCTATCAATTACCTCTGTGTCATCTAAAGCCTTAATACAACTCCTGTAGTATATTCTAAATGCACCCTGTGGAAAAACTTTTGACTGGATCAGTTTTAAAATCTCAGAGTCTAGGGGTTATATAAAGAAAAATCTATTCTCAGAAGACTTCCTCAACAACAAACAATCTATGAATCTTAGGCAAGAACCCAGAATTTATCCGAGACGATCCGCCCACTTTGTCACACAGTGGCTTAATTAAGAGTCTGTCTGAGTAAAGATACAAGACACCAATTTGAAGGAAAGTCTGAGAAGATAGATTAAGATGAGAATTAAAGTGACTGTGGAGGATGAGACTAATAGCGTCCATGGTGAGAACCTAGATTGACTCTCCATCGCCACCTGTAACTTGTTTTATTAGCTACTGTCTCACCACCTCTCGCTCAGCTGAGATAAGATATGCACTAATTACTAGCCACAGACACAACTGTACAGTTAAAGAATGCAGGTACAGTATAGTGAAAGACAAACTGATCCAGTGCACATTTTATAGTTTATTAAAACAAACAAATCTATACTACAGCAAAAACAAAAAAACACCTATAACGTGCGAGTTCACACAACCTGAAAAAAGAACGATCAATGAAAGACACAATTATCAAATTACCACGCTCTCTTCCACACCTACACGAAACAACTAAGGTTAAAGAAAAATACCGGGCGGGGGTCTCTAGCCTGACTACTCTATTGTTACTAACTAAACACACGATGGAGTCCTCCGCCACATCAGTACTCTTCACTAGTGTTCACTCTGTTCCGGTTAAGACTTATTAACTAATTTGAATACAATGTCTCAATGGCGCTCTTGGCGGTCCTGCACAACTAACTTATACACCACATAAATCCTACTCTCCTGAATTCTGCAGAACTAACTCAGAGGCTCTCCTCTAGTAGTTTCTATCTAACTCTACTGTTCCTGAGGAACTCAACTAACTCCACTCTCTTCCATCTGTTTCGGTTAAGTGCTGTCCTGACGCTATCGTCTTCGCCTGGGTCTCCGAATCGTTGCTTATATATATATAATATATATATGCGCCTCTGGCTGTAGATCTAGCTCTGACGATGACACCATATTCATCACACAACGACGATTTAACCCGCTACGGGTGTTGGCTTATTGCTTTATTGTGGCAGTATGTAAACAATACCAGGCAACGTAGCCTGTTCTGTATAAGGGTCGTACAAGCTAAGAGCTATAATTCCTTTGCAATTCCACGCTGAGGTATGTGTTTCCTCAAGTCATGAGAACTTCTAATGCCTCTCCGTATTGCAGCCGTAACTAGGGCGCCAGTTACTTTGCGCGTACCTTAGTTCTCTTCAGTTACGATGTTGTCTCTTGCCTCCCTCTCTGAGAAGGTAAAGTCCGTTGCAGGCTTAAGGTTACCTACCCTCCGCCGTGAATAGCCAGACTTTTATAATATCCACGAACTGACGATATACTCGGTAATAAAATTCTTGGACTTGGGAGCACTATCTAATAATTTTGCCCTGCATACATAGGGCCAATTTCCTGATGCAAGACGACGCGGTGAGTCATAGCTTCTAGCATCGTCTCCCAAAATCCGCTATCAACCCCACTTCTGACGTAATATAATGACTGCTACATAAATTAAAAATCAAAACCAACCGTACGAGCTTCTCGTTAAATATCATAACATTATCTTAACTCGACCAATTCACTAGCGACGAAGAGTTATTCCCCCTGCTAGAACATTTGGGGGGGGGGGGGGGGGGGGGAGATCAAAGAAAATAGACTTCCCTCGAAGCTCGCTGAAAAATCTACGTAATATTACCTAACTATACTGACTGCTTGTTCATCCTATTGTATGGCTCTGAGACATGGAGAACAACAAAAACAACAGCCAAAAAGCTAGACTTTTATAAACGGGTGCTTGCGTATAATAGAAGGACTGAAATGGTATGACAGTCACAAATGTGGAATTGATGACAAGAACCAGACAAGTGCCAGTGGAACAAGAGTTGAGAAGAAGACGCTGGCGATGGATAGGACACACATTGAGGAAACCTGTTAATAGCATTACAAGGCAGTCCTTGTTCTGGAATCCACAGGGAAAGAGAGGAAGAGGTAGACCAAAAAACATATGGATGTCAAAATAGTAATACAAATGTTGCTGGAGGAACGGGAAGTGATGTCAAAATAGTAATACAGACGTTAAGAGCTTTCAGTACATTAGGAAATTGATGGAAATAAACAGAAATGACGTCCAATCCAACCATCAGAGTCTTCAGCTCAAAATGTCAAGTCAGTTCTATTGTATCTCCGTGAAACAACAGAAACAAACAAAATACGACTACCAAAAGTTACAGACTTTCATAAATGGATGCGTGCGCAGAAAAATTTGTTCAGCCATTACCCTTCATCTCCGTATGCAGCACAGGCTTTTTATTAAATTCATGCCAAACCTTCTTGTCTTGCTCAAGGTCTTTCCATTATTTCTTTATCCATTTAATGTATGTCCCAGGTCCTGTCTTCCTGTGTCATTGTGTTATTTAGTCTTCCTCTATGGAAGTGTTTCTCAAGCGATGTGTCGCGGCACACTAGTGTGCCGCCGCGCCTATCAAAGTGTACCGCAAAAATGTTGTAAATTTACTACATTAAGTAAATAAAACTGATCTTACAGCTTGAATTCATTCAATAATAATTTGAGCTATTTACTGCTTTGATTAAAAATGATATACTTCAAAATTATTTTAAACAATTAAAAGAAAATTGAATTGAGAGTTTTATTTATACTAAAGTACCCACAAATTAGTGTATTTAATGAAGTATATCATTGTAATTTTGTATTCAGGCGCGGGGTCAGATAGGTGTGCCACAAATTTTTAGAAAATTGAAAAGTGTGCAGTGAACACAAAACGGTTGAGAAACACTGCTCTATGGGGTCAATTTTATTACAGACAGGGGGCATGTATTAGTCTTGCAAATGGTAGATTCTCCCTCTTGCTTCACCCTATGAAAGGGGTTACCATCTTAGCCTAGCAAAACCTCTCATACCAAAGTATCGTTGTGCGTGGTAAAGCGCCACACCCTCCTCGAGAAAGTCCCGGTAACTAGAATCTAGAGGAGCAAACCTCGATAATAAACCCGGTGCATTAACACTGTATGGGAGCCGTGGTAGCGCTGTGGTTAGTGCACTGGCTTCCTAGCTCGGTGGTCCATGGTTCGATCCCCAGTTGAGGTGGGATTTTATTTTAGACCGCAAGCGGCTTCGGGGTCGACCCAGCCTCATATATTGGGTACCAGAACAACTCTGGGAAGGTTACGGTGGCGGCGTAATGCTGACCACATCACCCCTAGTGTGCCGATGGTCAAGAAAATACGGGCCTATCACCGTATTCCCAAAATGCCTCAATAGGCGTGTAACGGGATCCTTTAACACTGTATACACACTCTGTGGTTGAGAAGAAGCCAGATGGATACTGAACAAGTCTTAGGAGTTGGAACGAGTATACACTTCTTCCTGAAGACCGGAACCCATCATACAGGCATAGACACGCAGGACGTGAGAATCCTTTTGCCTTCAATTTGTTGTCCTATGCCTACAGCCTAGGAGGACTCGGCATAACTAGTGTGCAATTTGATGGCGGGGATGAACACTGTGAACCCTACCTTGGCTACGTATCTAAGGGAGACGCAGAAACAACCCTTTTATCTCCCTACTGTTATGACAGTACACTTCTGGCTTCTACCCGGGGGTAGTAGGAAATCCACTGGCACCCCAGCGTCACAATGCCATGGTGATTACATAGTCTTCCTCTACCTCTCTCTGACAATGGCAACTCAGAGCAAGTACTGCAATGTATTGTTATCAATAGGCGTCATCAGTGTGTGTGTTATCCAACGCTAGCGTCTATTCTCATCTTTAGTTTCACAGGAAACCTATCTGGTTTTTGTAATCAGTTCTACATTGATGGTATGTCGTATTATTTCAATCTTCTATTCTACACAGCACCCATTAATGATGTGATATGGTGGCCCTATTCTTTAGTCGTCTTTTACCTTTTTCATCATCGATATTATCTTATTTCTCTCCCATCTTTTGATCTTTCATCATTTTTAAGAGTAATCTTTCCTAGTCATAGCTTTCACCTAAATGTAACTTTAATATTTCATCACACCTTGGATATTTCTCAACCTCGCGCTTTGATAAAGCGTAATCTTTTAGAACACACTTCGTTAGTTTTATAAGTTATTGTTTAACGCGGGAGACGGTCACATGGGCAATGGGAAGAATTCATGTCGTAGCTTAATTCCCTGTTTGAACAGTGGTTGTAAGCACCTATTAATACAACAGGGGACAGCCATGACTGATAGAAAACAAATGTTTTACGAGATTCACAGGAGCGCTGCTTACCAGATTGTGTACTGTTTGAAGGCGGCTAAGAAGCTTAGATGTTGTCTACGTGGAGGGACAATGAAGGAAGAGATTAAATGAAGATGTTTAAGGGTCACACAACAATGTAATAAATGATGGTGAAGGTGTGTCGCGACAAAAGACTTTGACAAGGGATGAATAATTTCTGTAGCGAGCGACCATTCTCAAACCACGGGTTGTGTCATCACCGGAATCCAGCAAGCAGGTAAAGAGTTTGTTACGATAGCCAGCCCATTTTTGACGGGAATTTTTTAGATTGACGGGCACTGATCTTCGCAAGCCGAGTTGGAAGGTGAATTACCGGAACAGAGGGCACAGCCATAGAACACATTCACGACTTATCACATATTGGCCATCAGGAAATATAACGACACGTTCGACAGAAGTCAGTACGTATTTACAACATCCATGGATAATAAGTGGAAGATTTCCCCTGAGCCCAGCCTAATCAGTTATTGGATTATATTTCATTCCAGTGGAATTTAAGTTCAAATGGGCTCTTAAGGAATTGTGAAAGGGGAAAAGGAGACCTGCTGAAGTCTGAGTCTATACACTATGTGTTTGGCGTCTAATCGAAAAAAATCTAGCAAAGCGTATGTCCGGATAGCAGAATTCACAAGAAAGGACATCATACACTTCCTAAGTTAAACGGAATATCTCCATGCACGTGTTTTTATACGTCGGTGGAGCAGCATTTTACTCGTCTGTTTACCAGGTGCTCACAAGTTGATTCGTATATATATATATATATATATATATATATATATATATATATATATATATATATATATATATATATATATATATATATATATATATATATATATATATATATATATATATATATATATAAAGTTCAACCGAGTTTCGCACGACATAAATTCATTCAATCCAGCTTCATAGCACTAAATACACGTGTCAGTAGAAAATCATTTCGTGAAGAGCTCCAGTCTAGTCAGTGCCTTTACAAAATCAGACAGCAGACATTTTCCTGAGACAAATGTCACCAGTTTTTCGACGATGTAGAGAATTTCAAGCGTTGAGAGACATTTCATCTTACACGTTCTCACTTGTGCATGTGCAAGAGTTTCAGATATAATTACTCGTCTTCTAGATAACCCACACGGGGTAACAGACATCTACATTGGACAGTCGGTGCATATTTGTGTATACTCATACAGTGTAGGAAGTTTGAAAGACTTATTGTCAGTGTATATTTGACATCAGTGTGGTAATATAACATATCAACGTTTCACTATTTAACTAGTTTCACTCTCATATTTAATTAACTATATTTTTTATTATTCATCTGTGTGTGAATTGTTTTTTTATCGTCATCCATTTTAATTTCTACTAACCCTATATGTGTATAGGAGCCGCGGTAGCATAGTGGTTAGTGCACTGGCTTCCTAGCTCAGTGGTCTATGGTTCGATCCCCAGATGAGGTGGGAATTTTTTAAGGCCGCAAACGGCTCCTGGGTCGACCCAGCCCGAATTGGGTACCAGAGCAACTCTGGGAAGGTTAAGGCGGCCGGCGTGTGCTGACCACATCACCCCTAGTGTGCCGATGGTCAAGAAAATATGGGCCTAACACCATATTCCCAATATGCCTCAATGGGCGTGTAACGGGATCCTTTACCTCCTTTTATATGTGTATATATTTAACTAATAAACTGTATTGCCGCGTTGATCATTACCTTGTTATTTAACGTATCACTCGTGCTGTCTGTGTTAAATATTTACATATAGGTAAAATTCTTTACTTAGGAGGTTGAAGTTTTTTTTCTTTATCGAGATCTGAGGGCAGAAAATTATGTCGTAGTAAAAAAACTGAAGACTTTCCTTAATTTTTTAGAAAACACTATCTAATGAAAGCATTCGCCTTCTCTTCTTGTCCTTATCTCGAATAGGTCTCTATCTTTCTTAACGGGCCAATTTATATAGACCTACTTGACAACATGCCATAGGCCACCCCCATTATACTGTAGCGTTGCGACCATTGGTGCCCCGCCCATTATACATGAAACGACAAAAGAAAGTCTGTAACTTCTTGATAGTCGAGCTTCTTGCAGTTGTTCTTCAACTTTCCGAACCATACAGTCGAACTACCTTTACATTTAAACTGAATATTCTGATTCTCTGAGGATAATAGAAATGATCTGATAAGATCTTCAGTAGAATATTGATGGAAAGAACAATCAAACACTTGTGGAACAAGAAGTGAATAAAAGGCTCTGACATTAGATAAGACACACACTTGGAAGGGGGGGGGGGGAGAGCCAGAGGATGGCATTTTTCTGGAATGCCCAGGGTAAGAGAACTATAGGGAGAAAGAAAAACACTTTGAGAAGGGAACGGAAGACAGACATGGAAGACACGGAGAAGACATAGAAAGGCCTTGAACGAGGCGGACAGAACAGGTAGACAAAGCATGAATGTGCTGAACACCTCGTGGAACTGAAGGGTAGCAGTGACGATGAAGAGGAGGAGGAGTATGGTAATGGTGATGATGAAAATAAAATATAATAGGATAGTCTAATTCTCTCTCTCCTTTCTTACACTTTGTTTATGTTGCTTCTATTTTTTATTTGTTTTTTTTTCATTTTCAGAGACTGGCTACAATTTACTACACAGAACTACTGCAAGACAGCGACGTAAAAGACAGCAAAGAGGTTCACCCTTAGGAAAAAAAATTTCGTTCCTTCTCTCTCTTCTTCTCCCTTAATGAAATGAAAGTGATAACTTCTGGTTTTCAGAAAGAATACATCTCGTATATGTCTGCCTATTTTTTTGGCGCCTTGATGAATGAGCTTCATTCTCATTTTGACATTATCCTTCAATCTTCGCTTTCGTGCATTCTGTGTCCCTCCTTCGTTTCCTGGTTTCGTACACTCCCCCTGAGTGTTCTCACCCTGTAGAAGTCGTTTCTATCCATCCCACAATGTGTCTTTATCTTTACAACCTTGCGTAAACGTATTTTCCATAACTATCTGTAAAAAATATACCATTTCATACAAGTAAAACCATGCGCAAACCCGTGTTTTACCGGGGACCGAAAGGAGTGCAAACAACAGTAACAATGTGACCTACCATGCATTCGTCGTTGAAGGCGACTATGGAGGTAGATAGGGCCGGTTTACCATCTCCCCATCCCACCCACTCCGCACACCTCCACCCCATCCCCACCGCCAGTGTGCAGACAATTTAAAACCACAACAACTTCAGTAAACATTATAGACAGGCCAACTAAAGAAAATAAGGAAAAAAAAAACAACTCAGCCATCCAAGACAGGTGAAGGTTATCTGGCAAGGAGGTATATGTTGCAACACGGAGAAAGCCGAAAGGAGTCCGTTGCTGACTAACCTTCTTTCTTCTAGGAAAATCTCCAGATTTGGCACTTGGAATGTTCATATTTCGAACGAGCCAAGGGAGAACTGCACAGCAGGAAGCAGAAATAGGATCGATATCCTGGGACTAATCACCTTGATAAGAGAGGTAGAGGAAGACCAAAGAACACCATGGAGACGAGAAGTTGAGCCATTCATGAAGGGAATGGAGAAGATATGGAAAGACCTTGAGCTGACGGCACGTGACAGGAAGACTTGGCAGACGTTTGTTGAAGGCCTATGCTCCTTGAGGAGTTGAACGGTGATGAATGCATGAAAATTGTGCAAACTCAGCTGAGAATTATTATCAACGAGTAGGTGACTAAATCCTGCCTCTTCATTTTTTTATGACTACAATAGCGTCCTTAATGTCCTTAACGCACGCGTCTAACAAGAGGTCAACTGCAGTGGTAAACCTGTGATCCTCGTGAGGCAAATAAGTGAGACGTATATCCTAACACTGAGATACGTCTAGAACGTGTATTAATAATGCAAGACATATATCATGCCACGATAAAATGAGAACATATAGGAAAATAAAGACATATATCATGCCACGATAAAATGAGAACATATAGGAAAATAAAGACATATATCATGCCACGATAAAATGAGAACATATAGGAAAATAAAGACATATATCATGCCACGATAAAATGAGAACATATAGGAAAATAAAGACAAAGAATTCCACAGAGAAAAAAAGTGGGAAAGACCGATGGAGTGGGATTGAGGAAAAGATGAAGTTTTCTAGACAACTCGTGCAAACATATTAAAAATTGGTGTTGTGAGAATTGAAAAGATCAATCAATTTATAAATTGACAGAGTTGCTAGAATTCGACTGAGATGAACATTCGGAAATAACAAGGTTGGGAGTATATTAAGTATGGTAGTTTATATATTTACTGATTGAGTGTACAACGAAATTGCTTTTTCGTGTCTGCTAGAAAAATATAAAAAAAATCCTTCTGCCTTTTCATTGACAGGAAGTACACGCTTTTAATAGGAAGACTCCAATGGAACATGAGATCAGAAGAAGAAGCTGGCGATTAATAATGACACACATTGAGGAAATTTGTTGATAGCGTTAAAAGACTGTCCTTGAACTGCAATCTGCAAAGTAAGGGAAACAAAAATATCTCCGATTACCCAGGAAGTAGATTATCTAATGTAGTGACACTCAACCATCTTCGAGGGTTCCCCGACATCCGGGAAACAATTAAATACAATTCTGAAATAACGAGCAAGTAAATCGTCAAAATATGAAGAAAAATGATTATGTTGTTTATCTCCCTGCTGCATGTCCTGATGACGGTACTATTTCAAATCTGGTCATTTAACTCACATCCATTCCCCTTTCATCTTCATTGGATCTCTGTAGTCACATGTAAAATGACATGGTATTTGGTCAATGGATCATGAAAAAAATGGGACGGTTTACGTGATCTTTTAATTAGTGTTAAATTTAGCATTCGCGAAGCAATGTGCGTTTTTTCTATATTTTCCCGAAAACTCGCCATGCAAAGAATGCAAGGCATGCACGTTCTTTTCATGGGTTTTCAAGTTAGCTGGAGAACGCTTCTTCGTTGTTATGAAATACAAGCTAATAGCGCAAGAGGAAGCTTTATGTAGAGCATTATAACAAAATGTAGTCTGACCACCAGAAATGTCCCTGTCCCGTAAAACGTGTTCAGCTCTTGTACTTTTCATACATTCTGGGTGGTGGGGTGAGCTCACTTGGATCATAACACCCAGTTTGCATCCATCTGTTTTTTTTTTTTTCTTGTTACACTGCCTGCAATAGGAACTGAAACGTCTCCAACTTTTTCGCAATTCCTAAACGTCTGTTAAAAAAAAAATAAGGCATTTGGCTGTTTACTCCTGTTTTGATTCATTTGGCTGTTTCTTCCTTTTTTAAATCCATTTGGCTGTTTAATTCTGTTTTTCTATCCATTCTGTCAAATTTAGATGTTGACGAAAGTAATCGGACGTCCTACTGGCTAAGTGGTTAGTGCGCTTCCCTCTAGCGGTGAAGTTACCGGGTTTCAGTATCTAAACACGGTAGCGCCATGCTCCTGCCTACCCAGCAGTAAATAGATACCGGATTCTGCTCTTGTATTAGGGAAGGCAAGAGTATTGAAGTCTCTAACACTTCACTCTCCTGCGATAACATCTGCTATTGGACTAGCTGTACCTAAATAAAAGCAACATATTTTGTTGTGTATACACTTCTGCCTTTATTCTAGTTCCTAGTACTGTTGTTCCAGAGACTGCACGAGGGCTTTCCAGCAATTTCACCGTCTTGTAAGTGCCCTTGTCCTTGATTCTCCGTATATATCAGGGGTTGGCAACCAATTGAACCCTATCTACCGGTAGATCCCAGTGAAGTACTTGGTAGATCTATAGCCGACTGCGGGGAAAACAATTTTTTTGCCTCGTTTTGGCGGGGCGCCTCGCGTTCAACCAAGACACACCGGTTATATTTGGGCGCATGTTCAAATATAAAAGACCTTGCGGATATATTATTACTAAAGACTTTTTAAAACAGGGAAATTTCGAACCAGACCTTTCTCGCCGGCACTTAAAATCGCGGGATTAAAAAATACTTTTTCCGTATTTCCCAATGAAAACTTGTGGGGCCTCAAGACGCAGCAATAGAGACCGCAGTCAGCGACTCATAGCTTGACTGCCTGCGTCAGGACCAGCGAACCAGAGCTGGTCAAGACCGTGCTCCACCTCCACGTGGTGGTCCTGGAAACAGTCTGCAGCTGTGCAGGCTGGCTGAGCGAGTACGGATCGCAATGGGAAGGCAAACCCGGTCCTAAAAAATGCCGTGCAGAAGTCGGATGTGTCGACCGAAAGGTGCAGATATCACAGCTACGTTGGAAACAGACACAACGCAACCACCGTCCTTTTCAGGGCGAACGAAGAAGAAGAAGAAGAAGAAGAAGAAGAACTTGCTACTGAAATATATTCGAGAACTGCATGAGATAGGAACGCAAACTTTACTGTGTAAGGTTTATCACCTCCACTCCCCCTCCTATCCACGCCTAAAATTACACACACACACACACACACACACACACACACACACACACACGCACGCACGCACACACACACGTATATATATATATATATATATATATATATATATATATATATATATATATATATATATATATATATATATATATATATATATATATATATATATACGAGGTAGCTTCAAAAAGTTCTCGGAATTTGTGTATTGTATAGAAATAAGTAACAATGCAATTATTTACACTACGTTTCCTTCAAAATAGTTCACTTCGGCAACTACACACTTTTGCCAACGTCCATACAGCTGTTGGAAACATTCCTGGAACCCATTCTTTGACACCTCTGTCAGCTGCTTTGTCGCATTGGTGATGACGTCCTCAGCATCCTTGAATCTCTGCCCTTTCAGTGCCGATTTTAGGCGAGGGAACAAGAAAATGTCAAGCTGTGCCAGGTCAGGAGAATATGGAGGATGTTCCAGGGCAGTCACATTGTGCGTTGCGAGGTACTGCTTCACCAGTAGGGATCGATGTGCTGGCGCATTGTCATGCAGCAGAACCCAACTGTTTGTTCTCCATTTTTCTGGGCGTTTCCTTCTGGTTGCATCTCTTAGACGACGGAGGACATCAACGTACATTTCCTTGTTAACCGTTCGGCCTTCAGGAATAAATTCATGGTAGACAATACCCTGGAAACAAAAACAAAAAAAACTTCCAACATAACCTTTCCTTTGCTCTTGTCCAAAAGAAATTTCTGTGTCCGGGGAGATGAGGGTGATTTCCATTCAGAGGACTGGCGTTTTGTTTGAGTGTCGTGTAACGACTTCTCGACAACTTTTTCTTCTGTCTATTATTTTATATCTCTAAAAAAATTCTCTATCGCTAGATTGAAAACATATTCCCTTCAGAAATCTTTTTCATTCTTATAATGATAAAGTCTCTCTCTCTAGTCTTATATTTCACAGTATTTTACTAGCTCAGAATTCTCACGGTCCAGGTCAATAAATTATTCTCTTAGCCAGCGAAATTCATTTCCTCTTGGAAAGTGAAACACGGTGCAACGATAAGTCCGGAAGTCGACCCTTTGTTGGTGTCACGAACTGGACGCACGTAAATCAGCACATACACGGTGGATGCTAGGGTCAATTTAAATGAAGATAACTGGATACCCCTGGGACCAAACTAGAATTTGCAACAATGCCACCCAAGAGGTCGACCCAAAAATACAGCTGGAATTGAGGAAATTTTAAGTCATTAGACCGCTAACCATCCTTCGAAACAAACGGGATCTATGGGCCCCGGAGTGGGTATTACTTGTTGCGAGAATCCGTAGTGAATTCAGTTGAGCGAATCCACCCAGGTTGCGGTTACAAAGTACAAACCCAGGTTGCGGTTACAAAGTACAAACCCAGATTGCGATTACAAGATACTAACCCAGGTTGCGGTTACAAGGTACCTAAACCAGGTTACGGGTCCATGGTACAAACCAGGGTACGAGTCCACGGTACCAAAGATTACCCCTACCCACCATACCCTATTAACTAGGTTACCATACCAAACCGTATCCTATCACCCAGTAACCATACCACACATCCTATAAGCAGAAGAGGTATTCAGCAAACGTGACTTACCCCATCCTGATTTGTGACGTGCACTGAGTCCAGGGAAGCAAACTCTGACACCCTCTGAACCCCTAGAACTGTTTATGAGACCAAAGTGCTGGGCAGACCAAACCAAGAGAGTCTGAACAAATCATCTCCTCAGCTACTACAGGCCTTCGGAGAAATGAGTATAAAACCCACCAGCAGTACAGCAATAGAAGAGATCAACTGTCCATAGGATGACATACTAGTTGTTTTTTTTTTTCTAAACAGTAGAGCTAAACTCCTTTTTCATATTTATGTGTATATTCAGATTTGTGAGAATCTATACCCTTTTATTCAATTTAACTTAACAGCGTCTGTTGTTATTTTTCTTGTTAACTTTATTTAGGCTGTATTTTTGTTTAAATATAAATCTACACCCTGGGGGCTCAGCCATAATTAAATTAACTTCTATTTGGTCGGGATATTTTAAAGTTGGCTGGACACCAAATCTCTTTCTCAACCTTATGTGCTTTACACAGTCCTTTTGTAGGATTCCTGAGGAAGAATTTATCGTCCAGAAAATATTCTGTTTAGGTGCCAGAATTCTCTTTTAAGAAAGGTTTTCTAGTACACTAATTCCCGAGGAGAGGCAGTTCCATTGCGAACTCGTAAACTATCAATAAGACATTATTATCTTTATTCTTCCATTCCATTGAAGCTGTCCCCCTCCTCAAAACCATTCCACGACATTGAGGATCGTACAAAAAACACCATGTCTCGTCTCCTGTGATTATGTTGTTGAGAAAATTGCTATCTTCATCAGCCACAGTGATTAGGTCGCCTGCCAGTGTCAATCTCTTTTCTTTCTGTTCAGGAGAAAATATTTTGGGAACCATGTGTTGACAAACACGGTGCATGTGCAGTTCATTGTGGAGAACACTGTGGCAACTTCCAACTGATATTCCAACTTCTGAGGCTATTTTCTCTACACTAAGTATTCTGTCAACACGAACAACGTTTCGAACACGATCAATGTTTTCATTGTTTATCAAGATAGGCGGTCGTCCGCTACGTGGATCATCATCGACACTAACACGACCTTCGCGGAAAAGCTTGTGCCACTCAAAAACTTGCGATTTCTCCATTGCGGTATCACCATATGCTTTTTTAAGTAAGTTTACTGTTTCTGAGGGTGACTTTTCAAGCAAATCACAAAATTTGACATTGGTACGTTGTTCAATCAAGGACATTTTCAACTCCGACGATGCTACGTGCACACCACACAATCAAACTTCTGTAAATTCTGTTCGAGAGTACATGTGAGGGTTACATCAGCTATGTCGTTTCCCCATGGTCACTACCAACTTATAAAACTATAATCTCCATGACATAATCACTCATTCAAACATGAGTTGACTATTCTGGGAACTTTTTGAAGCTACCTCGTATATATATATATATATATATATATATATATATATATATATATATATATATATATATATATATATATATATATATATATATATATATATATATATATATATATATATAAATATATATATATATATATATATATATATATATATATATATATTTATATATATATATATCAGGCTGAGAAACACTGAATTAAAAGTTTGGGACACACGTTCCTTATGCAAGCAAATACTCGATCAAAGGCATACCTCTCTGTTCATTTACGCACACCATTTATTAAATGTGAAAAGTAATCCCACAAAAGAAAAGTCCATACACATGTTAACATCATTAGCAATCAGCATTTTGTGAAGAAGCTGACAGTGGAGATGAATAGAAAGCAATTTTCTGACTTGTCTTGTATAAACGATCATTCTGACAGGAAATATGTGTCAGCAGAAACATGAGTTCACCTTCACAAAAACAATCTACGACGCCTTCATGTATTATCATTATCTTTGTCCTTTGTGCTGCTTACGGATCATGGGAGCCACCATTACATCTGGGCCCGCAGGATCCATGCACAAAGCAGGTATTAGCTCTTACAGCGGCGGTTTCTATGGCAATTTGGTTCATATGATGATGTTGCAGTCACATACACACAAAAATACCTCATATTAGTCGCCGTGTACGACATGCCTGAGGGTACAGTATTCCTATTCCTTATTTGCTTCTTCAGAGAGGAGGTTGTCTTGTACGGTACACACAGAGAGGAGGTTGTCTTGTACGGTACACACAGAGAGGAGGTTGTCTAGTACGGTACACACAGAGAGGAGGTTGTCTTGTACGGTACACACAGAGAGGAGGTTGTCTAGTAGGGTACACACAGAGAGGAGGTTGTCTTGTACGGTACACAAAGATCATTACATGCAAGTCTGATTTTTTCCCTCCAATAACAGGCTTTTGTTCTTTTGTTGTTGTTGCAAAAATCATTAAACTTTCCGTATCTTACTAAAAACATTAACATGTGAGTAATTTCTGACAACAGTATTCGTGAAGTTACCTGCAATCACGCAATTAAGCTCAACAATATAAATCAAAATTCTATTCACTGTTAACATTTTGTTACAGGATTCATGGGGCAATCCCTGTTTGGAGATAAAATACAGTATATTATTACGGCCATTCATTAGGAACGGAATGACATAATGAAGCTTTATTGCATAATGTACTCACTGCCAATCCACACGGCCCAGCATGTCCATATTAGAAACAGACCACAATACATTAGGTTTTCCGTCTATAGCGTAGAATCACAATGTATCCAGATCTGTCGCTTTCCTCAACATTACCGTAAGACATCTGCTTTTGTGTCCGACCCGCTCTCGTGTCTGGCGTCTTGAGTAATGCAAATGAGGCTCAGTTTGCGGTGAGCAAAGCAAGGGAAAAAGTGTCAGGAGAAGGACAAATCGGTTGGTCTAAGATTAGATAGATAGGTAGATAGATAGACAGACAGACAGACAGACAGAACGAACGAACTTTATTTTCAAAGGTTTGAGAATTGGGCACGCAGGCCCGTCTGACATTTTGCCCTTCCTTTCTCTCACCTTTAATACTGAATTCATTTATTCTCACATGCATTTTACATATCAATTTCAAGGAATTTAACGTTGTAACAGACAAACAGATAGATAGATAGATAGATAGATAGATAGATAGATAGATAGATAGATAGATAGATAGATAGATAGATAGATAGATAGATAGATAGATAGATAGATAGATAGATAGATAGATAGATAGATAGATAGATAGATAGATAGATAGATAGATAGATAGGTCGGAGTTAGTGAAATATTTTAGCATTAAAATCCAAGTTTCCTAGCAGGTCCCGGATGTCTGTGAGGAGATAGAGAAAGAATAAGGTAACCGTATCGTGTCAAACTAATTGCTACATAAACCACTTCTGCATGAAAACATGAAAGCTTTGACGCAGGCTCCATACAAGAGATCCAACAGCAATTGTAACCCCATGCTCCAATGGAGCGAAAATAGCAATTAATGAAAATTCAGAAAGAAAGTACACGTTTATAAGCGTTTCTGATTGGTTGAAATATGCAGGATTCGGAAAGGGGAAATAATAGTAACAATAATAATAAATTTTAAAAGCTAAAGAAAAATATTAGTCGCACAATGAGATTGCTCGGGTCTGTACAAGTAATTTAACCCAGTGGTTCTCAACGTTTGTCATAACCCCCCCCCCCCATCCCTTTCCCCCAGTGGGCCATGCCTTATTTCTAGGGACCACAGTAAAATGGTAAAGCACCTTTTTCCAGCTAAGAGACTATGGGGGGGGGGAGGTGTCCACAGAGCTAGATGCGGCTAAAAAGGGTTGCTTGACCAAAAAAAAAACAACAACAGGTTGAGAACGCCTGGTCTAACCAATAGCAGTAACAGAGCAGCAGCGGATATTCTATGAGCTATGGGGATAGACTTAAGAAATACAGAGCTCTCTCAAGATCAACCTTGATAAAATCATGTCTGTCTTAGGTGTGAGAGTACTTTGAATTTTGAATAGGAGAAGCCTCTTTTCATCTCTGATAGACAAACACCTTCAGCTAGAGGCGTCCCTAATGTATTAGGCAGTTAGGGTGGTTTCTACGTTTAGCACCCTCCCACATAAAGAAACACACTTGCAAGTATATTTTTAACAATATGTACTATCATTGCGTCCGATCGACAGAGTGGTTAGAGCGCTGGTCTCCCGTGGCTAAGGAGCCGGGTTCGATTCACGGTACCAACAGCTTCAATCTACTTAGATATGAATGGGTACCTGACTTTGCACTTGAGTTAGGGAAGGAAAAGGCAGCGAGGCAGGGAACTATTCACCGCACCTCTCGATGCTGGACGTGGTATTCTGGTCTCTAATACTTCCCGCCCCTACGGCAGTATCACTAACGGGACCACCTTTATTTTACTATCATAATAGTGTCCAATGGGACCCCCCTTCCTGGCGGTTACCTGGGGCGGGCCACCCGCTGGCACCCCCTTAGTACGCCCCTGCCTTCAGCAGAACGGTGGAAATGTAAATGCCATTTTACCGAATGTTAACTTACTTAAAAGAAAAGATTGTCTTCTTATCTCACGCAGTTCGTGATTAAAGTTAACATTTTTAAGCTGGCTCACGAGTCATCATCCCTCCCTCCCCTCTATTCATTACAGACACAAGGTCCGTCTGTTATATTAGGGCGCAAGTCCAAATATAAAAGACCCTGTCTTCTTCTTCTTGGATCCTTAACTCTTGACTGACAAAGCAGTCAGTGGCCATCACGCCTAATTGCGTTATGCTGCGCAGCAACACACTTTTCCCATTTTGCTCAATCGGTGGCCATCCTTCCCGCCGTGCCCCACTCTTGTTGCCACTTTGTATCTCAGCCTCCACTGTTCTCTACCAGGTTGTCGTGGTCTGCCTCTCGCTGTCCTTCTAGGATCCATAGCATAGCAGTTCTGGTGATGGTGTCAGAGACCCTTCTGAGGACATGGTCAACCCAGTTCCAGCGTCTGCCCACAATGATGTGCATGCCTTTTTGACTGGCAAAAAGACACAAAGCGTGGGGCGCTGATTCTACATGAAATTAACTTCTGCTTTATACTTCACTAGACACTTAAGGATAAAATATATGATAATCGCTTAAGTGCCCCACGCTTTTTGTCAATTTGATGTTATATGTTTTTACTGCAAGCTATAAACTCCTTGAAAAATTATTTTTGGGTGTTTAGTGCATTAAAAGCATGTGTTTAAAATATCTTTTTTTATATTTGTTATTTTCTTCTTTTTAGTGTTAGAAAAATTATGACATACTAAAACATAAACAACCAACGGGCTGATCACCCGTTTGCCAGTCACTTCGATTACGGAAACAACAGCAAATGGATTGATTTGCCGTTGCCCTAAAGACGCCAATAGGCGTGATGGGAAACAATGGCAAAGAAAACCTATCTGCTGTTGCCCTAAGACGCCACTAGGCGTAATGGCCACTGACTGCTTTGACGGTCGGTGGCTAAGGACGGAAGAAGAAGAAGAAGAAAACATAAACAATATTTTAATTATTGTAAATCTGGTCTAAAATTCCTTAAGCGATCCATTTCTTTTAGAGCGTTAAAATTACATGGCTTTGTGTCTGTTTATTTGGTGCAATCAATTTCTTTAATTTGAAGGCTATCTAGAGATCGAACTCGACTTTCCCTTGATTCATAATTTTATAATTTGGATTGTTTCCCTTGATTTAACTAGACACTTGTTTGAGTACTGCCCTGTTTTACGCATCGAAAAAAATAAAGCACACCACGTATGCTTGAATTTTTAATTAACGTGATTATGGCCCCTGATTTGTTTACATTTCTTTACGAAAAACTTTAATTACTCATAATGTCATATAATATTAAATTATTAATAATTGACTGATTATTGTATTGTCATCCGGAATACACAACTATGCCAAGTTTCAGAGCTATTGCTCATCTGGAAGTGATTGAAAAATAGATTGCAAGATTTGAAAGGGACATGAAAGTGACATACAAGTGAAGTTAAATAAAAGCGTGTAAAACGCTTGAGAATGTTAACACTTCTGTGGTTGAGAATATATTTTTTAAACATGGAATTGAGAATGTCGAAAGTCCGGTGGCTGAATTTGTTAACTGCCCAGTGGTTGATAATAATGTTAATTTTACAGTATTTGAGAATAATGTTAATATTACGGTAGTTGAAAATGGTAATTATTCATATGGCATCGAACATGTTAGCAGTCACGTAGTTGTGAATGTGAAATTATCATACGGGGTTGAAAATGCTAACAGTCTAGTAGCCGAGAATGTGAAAAAATTATATATGATTCAGAATGTTAATAGCACAATAATTGAGAATATTAACAGTGGTTAAGAATGTCAACAGCTCCTTTGGTTTAGAATGTTAACAGTGGTTAAGAATGTCAATAGCTCCTGTGATTGAGAATGTTAATAATCCAGTGGTTCAGAATGTTAACAGCTCCGTAGCTGAGTATGCTAACAGCCCCTTGGTTAAACATGTTAACAGCTCTGTAGTTGAAAATGTTAAAAGCCCAGTGGTTACACATATTAGCAGCCCAGTGGTTAAGAATGTTAACAGCTTAGTAGTTGGTCATGAATGTGAAATATTTATGTGGAATTGAAAATGTTAATAGCTGAAATGTTGATAATGTGTCACGTGAGGCGTGTAAGATAAAATGGATCTGGACAGAAATAAGCTTCAAGAGGTGGATCGGCGATAGTAATTTACATTACAATGAAAGATAGGTGTCACGTATTGAGAGTAATCTTTCGAAATCACCGCCTGTATTACGAAATCATCAATTGTTTCACGAAATCACCTGTTTTATTACAAAGTCACCAATTGTATTACGAAACAACCAAGTGTATTTGCCTTGGGAAACTTATAGAGAACAAGAGAAATCAAGGTCAACACGAAAATAAGAATCTTCAGCTCAAATGTCAAGTCAGTCCTATTGTATGGCTCTGAAACATGGAGAACAACAAAAAACAAGAACCAAAAAGGTACAGATTGTCATAAACAGGTGCTTGCGTAGAATAGAAGGATTGAAATGATTTGACAAATTCACAAATGTCGAACTGATGACAAGAACCAGACAGATGCCAGTGGAACAAGAGTTGAGAAGAAGACGCTGGCGATGGATAGGACACACATTGAGGAAACCTGTTGATAGCATTACAAGGCAGTCCTTGTTCTGGAATCCACAGGAAAGAAAGGCAGAGGTAGACCGAAAAACACATGGAGAAGAGAACTGGATACAGAGGAGAAAATGATGACGAAAACATGGAAAGAACTTGAGCGGATGGCACGTGACAGGAAGATTTGGCATGTGTTTGTTGAAGGCCTATGCTCCTTCGGGAGCTAAAGGGTATTTATTGATTTGGAAATCACCAAGTATATTACAAAAGCACCAAGTCTATTACGAAATCACTAATTGTATTACAAAATTACCAATCGTATTACAAAATCACCAATTGTATTACAAAATAAGCAATGGTGTTACGAAATCACCAATTGTATTAGGAAATCACCAATTGTATTACAAAATCCCCACTTGTATTACAAATTCACCAATTGTATTTCAAAATCACCAATTGTATTACAAAATCACCAATTGTATTACAAAATATCCAATCGTATTACGAAATCACCAATTGTATTACAAAATCACAAATTGTATTACAAAATCCTCAATTGTATTACAAATTCACCAATTGTATTTCAAAATCACCAGTCATATTACGAAATCACCAATTGCATTACAAAATCCTCAACTTTATTACAAAATCAGCAATTGTATTACGAAATCACCAATGTGGAACTGGCAGAAAGAACTGGACAAAGCGAATGAAACAAAGGGTGAGAAAAATATGTTAGAGGTAAGTAGTATAGTAGGGAGGAAACGAGGCGTATTCAAGCGGCGGGGCGTGACTTTTATATAAGGAAATACTCGATCGATTTCAGGCGGCGGAGAGCCAGGCGCATGGAGCGTGACTTTTTATATAGCGATATATTTTAGCCGGGGTGACTTCCTCTGACGATCAGACGCATGACTTGTTATATAGCAATAAATTTTTTCGATAATGGTGGGCGTGTTGTTTATACAAAATACTTAGACAATATATATATATATATATAATATAAAAAATCGATAATGACGGAAAATATAAAAAATCGATAATGGTGGGTTAGTAGGTTACTAAGGGGTTTTTTGAAGCGAGTGGAGTCTTTTTGTGCTGGCGAGGGTGACGATGCATGTTGTGGTGTAGCTGGCGGGTGTAGGTTAGGGGGGATTTTTGTATGATGTTGTATTGTGCCGATGGTGTGTTGGTGTGTTTGTTTATATATACATACAATATATTTATATATATAAAATATAAAAAATCGATAATGACGGAAAATATAAAACAATCGATAACGGCGGCTTAGGTTACTAAGGGGGGTTTTTGAAGCGAGTGGAGCCTTTATGTGCTGGGGGGGGGGGACACGATGTATGGTAGGGTGTAGCTGGTGGTTGTGTGTATGACTCAAGAGTGAAGTGTTAGAGACTTGCCTATACCAGGGACAGCATCTAGAGGTGGGAGTGAAGTGTTAGAGACTTTACTAGGGCGAGCATCGAGAGGTGGGAGGAACGTGTAAGAGACCATACCAGGTCTAGATGCGAGAGGTGGGAGTGAAGTGTTAGAGACATGACTATACTAGAACAAGCATCGAGAGGTGGGAGTAAAGTGTTACAGACTTGGCTATACTAGAACAAGCATTGCGAGGTGGGAGTGAAGTGTGGCTGGGGTGACGATGTATGGTGGGGTGTAGCTGGTGGTTGTGTGTATGACTCAGGAGTAAAGTTTTAGAGACTTGCCTATATCAGGGACAGCATCTAGAGGTGGGAGTGAAGTGTTAGAGACTTTACTAGGGAAAACATCGAGAGGTGGGAGTGACGTGTTAGAGACTATACCAGGTCTAACAACAAGAGGTGGGAGTGAAGTGTTAGAGACTTGGCTATACTAGAACAAGCATTGCGAGGTGGGAGTGAAGTGTGGCGGGTGTAACGACGTATGTTGGGGTGTAGCTGGTGGTTGTGTGTTAGGGGAAATTTTTGTGTGTATGACTCAGGAATGAAGTGTTGGAGACTTGCCTATACCAGGGACAGCATCTAGTGGTAGGAGTGAAGTGTTAGAGACTTGCCTATATCAGGGACAGCATCTAAAGGTCGGAGTGAAGTGTTAGAGACTTTACTAGGACCAGCATCGAGAGGTGGGCGTGAAAGAGACGTTAGAGACTTGGCTATACTAGAACAAGAATTGCGAGGTGGGAGTGAAGTGTTAGAGACGTCACTGTAACAGGTCTAGCATCGAGTAGTGGGAGTGAAGGGGTAGAGACTTGACTATAGCAGGACCAGCATCGAGAGGTGGGAATGAAGTGTTAGAGTTCGAGAGATGGGAGTGAAAGAGACGTGTCACTATACTAGGGCCAACGCCTAGAGGTGGAAGTGCAGTGTTAGAGACTTGACTATACCATTTTTTGTGTAGGTATTTTAATTGGTATGTGTTGTTGTATTGTGTGTTGGTGTGTTTGTTTATACATATATACATACAATATATATAAAAAATCGATAATGGCGGGTTAGAAGGTTACTAAGGGATTTTTGAAGTGAGAGTGGGGGGGGGGGGTAATTGATTTTTGACTGGTTGGGGTGATGACTCATAAGTGTTTTGAGGTGTAGCGCTGGAGTAAGAAAATGGAAAAGCGGTGGGGTATAGGTGGTATTGGTTTTGTTCTTGTCTGGTAAATTTGTGTGTAGGTATTGTAATTGTTGTGTGGTGTAGTGTAACTGGTGGGTTTGGGTTTTTGGGTGATTGTGTTGTGTATGAGTGGGCCTTGTGTTGGCGAGTACAGATAAAAGACTAGCTTATTGTGATGTTTATTGAGACCATTCGTACATTTTTTCCGCCCCGCGTTTGTTGTGTAATGAGAACGTCCAAAAAAAAGTGTGTTTGTCTGGTGGTTTGTGTGCAGGGATTGGTGTGAATTACAACTAATTGGTGTTAGATTTCTTGTTTTGATAGTCCTTTTCACAGTGTAAAATCACTATTGGTTATCTGTAGTGTTTTAAATAGTTTTGTTAAACCATTATTTCTATAATATTTAGGGGCCATCTCGACGCTATATAAACGCTAGATGTATATTTCTCAGATCACCGAGGGCGTATGAGCATGCGCGCATAACTTCACACGTCAAAAAAAAAAAAAAAAACTTTACAGCAGCGATTATATGTTGATTTTTCACTGTCACTTTTAAAGAGGTCATACCACAGACTTGTGTAGATTGACCAATTATTGTGGAGGTAGTGTATTCTTAAGCAATAACAGGAGATTTTTGTGTATTTCATGAAAGTTTAGGTATAGGTACACTATCCAACAGTGACCTCATGAGAACGCTGTTATCTATGTGGATGTGTTGTAGTCTTGTTACAAACAACATTTTTATTGGAAGGAGTTGTGCTTTTACCCTCTTACATGAACATAACAACCGGGTTGTTCCAAAACTTTCACGCAACTATGTTGCTGCTTGACTTGAGAAGAAGGAATTTTTATAAGCACTCACTAAGTGAATTCCCCTTTTCCTGCCCGCTATAGAATAAAGAGGAAAATATAAAAAACAAAAGTAATACATGTTATAGAAGAAGATGACTAACGATCGGGGTGTGGTGGTGTTGCTGTTGGTTTTTGTGTTGTGTTCACGTGTAGGTATTGAGAATATAGAGTGGTGAGAGGTGTCGTTTTGTAATTATCGGAGGTAACTATTCTTGTGGTGTAAAAATAAGACAGGGATATTCCGTTGTTCGGTGAATGTAATTACATATTGAGACTGGCTCTGGTCCACGTGGTAGTTTTTTTTATTATTTATATTATATCATGAGTAATAAGTCTACTCACCCCAATGGCCATCTAGTGATATGTAAGTGACCCCCGCACACAGCCGTATTCTCCAACATAAAAAATACTGACAAAAGCCAGGTTGGACAAGGCCAAATAGACAGTTTTATTGAACACAAAGAGGTTCCGAAGCGATATATCCCATATGCAACCTAGATTATGGCGACAACTAGACAATCCCTTAGTGTTGCAGTCTGTAACTGAAACAATGTCAAGGCTATTTTCATCCATGTTTAATAAAGTTCAAAAACACACGTGCTTTTACCCTCACTAGAAAGAAACGCGATCGATGGCCCGCGCAAAACATCGCTCGTAAACCATGGGTTTTATATTGGCGCCCAAGCGGTTCAAACAGGAGGCGTCCACGGAAATGTAGTACATTAAATAATTATAACTAAGTATTTGTTCCAGTTATCAAACGGTTATCTCCTTTTTTTGTCCTACAAGTTTCAAACTTTAGTAAAAGCTTTTCTTCCAATCAGCAAAGATGGCCCCAAAATTTTCTGCCAGGCTTGCTCAAAGGTTCCAACCTGTAGGTAAATAGATCAGCTGTCAAATACTTCTTTAAATATTTTTTTAAATATTTCTTGCAGCTTTCCAAACTTTTCATTAAATTGTTTTTCATTAAATATTTTTTCCTGTTGTCAAAAATTTCTTCCACTTGGCAAATATTTCTTACCGTTGTCAAAATATTTCTGCCAATTGGCAAAAAAAAATTCTTCCACTTATCAAAATATTTCTTCCACTTGTCAAATATGTTCTTACCGTTGTCAAAATATTTCTTACCGTTGTCAAAATATTTCATCCACTTGACAAAAACTATTTCTTCCACTTGTCAAAAAAATTTCTTCTACTTGGTAAATATTTCTTACCGTTGTCAAAATATTTCTGCCACTTGTCAAAAAATTTCTTCCACTTATCAAAATATTTCTTCCACTTGTCAAATATTTTCTTACCGTTGTCAAAATATTTCTTACCGTTTTCAAAATATGTCTGCCACTTGGCAAAAAATTTCTTCCACTTATCAAAATATTTCTTCTACTTGTCAAATATTTTCTTACCGTTGTCAAAATATTTCTTACCGTTGTCAAAATATTTCTTCCACTTGGCAAAAAAAATTTCTTCCACTTATCAAAATATTTCTTCCACTTGTCAAATATTTTCTTACCGTTGTCAAAATATTTCTTACCGTTGTCAAAATATTTCTTCCACTTGGCAAAAAAAAATTTCTTCCACTTCTCAAAAAATTTCTTCCACTTGGTAAATATTTCTTACCGTTGTCAAAATATTTCTGCCACTTGGCAAAAAAATGTCTTCCACTTGTCAAAAAATTTCTTCCACTTATCAAAATATTTCTTCCTCTTGTCAAATATTTTCTTACCGTTGTCAAAATATTTCTTATCGTTGTAAAAAAATATTTCTTCCACTTGGCAAATAAAATTTCTTCCACTTGTCAAATATTTTGTTACCGTTGTCAGAATATTTCTTACTGTTGTCAAAAAATTTCTTCCACATGTCAAAATATTTCTTCCACTTGGTAAATATTTCTTACCGTTGGCAAAATATTTCTTCCACTTTGCAAAAATTCCTTCCACTTGTCAAAATATTTTTTCGACTTGTCACATAATTCTTACCGGTGTCAAAATATTTCTTCCACTTGGCAAATATTTCTTCAAATATTTCTTACAGCGGCCACATATTTATGCAAATGTTTTTGTTAGCTGTCAAATATTTCTTCAAACGGGTCTTCCAGTTGTCAAATACTTCTAACAGTTGTCAAATACTACTAACAGTTGTCAAATATTTCTTAAAATATTTCTGATAGTCGCCAAACATTTCTTCAAAGGCGACCATCTTTCATGCGGTGGATATGGCCAAGACAGCGTAAGCTTCCCTGTCTCAGCCGGCTATACAGGCTTTGAAGGCCAGCACATGACAACACCTTAACATTTGGCACTTTATCTTTCCACGAAAGGCCGAGGAGGTGGCACAGACACGGTAGATGGCAGGTGTTGAGCCTTCTTTCTTGCGTAGCATAGATTGTCCAGGTCTCACTAACATATAGAAGTGTACCGCAGCTTTGGTCTTCGTTGTGAGTTTGGCGTTTCCCCAAACACGTGATGTGAGGCGGGTAAAGGTAGCTGCAGCTTTATTAATGAGGCTATCAATTTCGGTGCCCAGAGAGAGTTTATCATTGATGATATACACAAGGTATGTGTGAGCCACGTCGTGTTAAGTCCGCCGAAGGGACGCTAACGGTGTTACCGCTAGTTATGAAACCAGATCGAGGGTCGGGGCAAACTTCGCGAGGAAAACATTGAGCGTAGACCACGTGAAACTCCGTTAACATAGAGGGTCGAATGGTTTCGGTTAGTGTCTTAGAAAAACTCATGAACATCAGTTGGAAAGAATTCAAGACTAATCGACAAATAAGAGAAGACTCTAGGCAGAAATATGTCTCCGACTATATAAGGAAAAGACGATGGTCATATATCGGTCATGTCCTACGAATGCAAAACAACAGAATACCACTACAGGCGCTCACTTGGGTTCTTGAGGGTAAGAGGAAAAAAGGAAGACCAAAAGAAACACTCAGAAGAACAATAATAAGAGAAGGAAGAACGTTGGGCCTAAATAATGTGCAAGAGCTAAGAGGAGTGGCGTCACAACGAACAACCTGGAGAGCAATGGTTTCTGCCTTATGCGCCGTGTTTGGTGCTTAAAGAATTTATTATTATTATATTTAGCGCTGACGTCACCCACCCTAACCGAAACCATTCGACGCTCTATGTTAACGGAGTTTCACGCGGTCTACGCTCAATGGTTTCCTCACGAAGTTTGCCCCGACCCTCGATCTGGTTTTATAACTAGCGGTAACACAGTTAGCGTCCCTTCGGCGGACTTAACACCTCGTGGCTCACACATACCTTGTGTATATCATCAATGATTAAACTCTCTCTGGGCACCGAAATTGATAGCCTCATTAACAAAGCTGCAGCTACCTTTACCCGCCTCACATCACGTGTTTGGGGAAACGCCAAACTCACAACGAAGACCAAAGCTGCGGTATATAACACCTGCATCACCAGTTCACTTCTATATGTTAGTGAGACCTGGACAATCTATGCTAAGCAAGAAAGAAGGCTCAATACCTGCCATCTACCGTGTCTGTGCCACCTCCTCGGCCTTTCGTGGAAAGATAAAGTGCCAAATGTTGAGGTGTTGTCACGTGCTGGCCTTCAAAGCGTGTATAGCCGGCTGAGACAGGGAAGCTTACGCTGTCTTGGCCATATCCACCGCATGAAAGATGGTCGCCTTTGAAGAAATGTTTGGCGACTATCAGAAATATTTTAAGAAATATTTGACAACTGTTAGCAGTATTTGACAACTGTTAGAAGTATTTGACAACTGGAAGATCCGTTTGAAGAAATATTTGACAGCTAACAAAAACATTTGCATAAGTATTTGGCAACTGTAAGATCTATTTGAAGAAATATTTGCCACGTGGAAGAAATATTTTGACACAGGTAAGAATGATTTTAACACCAGTAGAAATATTTGACAAGTCGACGATGTATTTTGACAAGTGGAATGAATTTTTGCCAAGTGGAAGAAATATTTTGCCAATGGTAAGAAATATTTACCAAGTGGAAGAAATATTTTGACAAGTGGAAGAAATTTTTTGACAACAGTAAGAAATATTTTGACAACGGTAAGAAAATATTTGACAAGTGGAAGAAATTTTGTTTGCCAAGTGGAAGAAATATTTTGACAACGGTAAGAAATATTTTGACAACGGTAAGAAAATATTTGACAAGTGGAAGAAATATTTTGATAAGTGGAAGAAATTTTTTGACAAGTGGAAGACATTTTTTTTTGCCAAGTGGCAGAAATATTTTGACAACGGTAAGAAATATTTACCAAGTGGAAGAAATTTCTTGAGAAGTGGAAGAAATTTTTTTTGCCAAGTGGAAGAAATATTTTGACAACGGTAAGAAATATTTTGACAACGGTAAAAAAATATTTGACAAGTGGAAGAAATATTTTGATAATAGGAAGAAATTTTTTTTTTGCCAAGTGGCAGAAATATTCTGACAACGGTAAGAAATATTTGCCAAGTGGAAGAATTTTTGACAACAGGAAAAAATATTTAATGAAAAAAAATTTAATGAACAGTTTTGAAAGCTAAAAGAAAAATTTAAAGAAATATTTAAAGAAGTATTTGACAGCAGAACTATTTACCTACAGGTTGGAACCTTTGAGCAAGCCTGGCAGAACATTTTGGGGCCATCTTTGCTGATTGGAAGAAAAGCTTTTACTGAAGTTTGAAACTTGTAGGACAGACACAAAAAACTTACATAGGTAAATCGCGTTGCAGATAGGCTTTTTTCCGTCTACCAATACGCAAAACTCTGCCTGTTAGATTTTTTATTACGCTTTTCTAGATAGCTATATTTAGCCCTACAAGAAAGGAAAACAGCAAAACTTAAACTACTAGCGGCAAGTACACATAATGCAGTTGAATCTTGCAAACTAACTTATAACTTGTTAAATAAAGAAGTGAAGACAAAAACTCGAAGAGATAAAAGACATTTCATCAATGAACTGGCCGTAGAAGCTGAAAATGCTGTAAGAACTGGTAATAGTAGGTGCCTTTATCAAATTACAAAACAACTATGTCACCAGCCTATTGCTATGGAAACACCTGTTAAAGGTAAATTAGGGAATTCAATACCAACAGAAAAAGAACAAATGAAGAGATGGGCTGAGCACTTCATGGAGGTGCTAAACAGACCACCACCAACATGAACACCTGATTTTAATAATGAAACACCCACAACCACCTTGCCAATAACTTGCGATGAATTCACGCTGGACGAGATCAAACAAGCCGTTAAAAGATTAAAAAATTTTAAAGCTGGTGGAGTTGACGAAATTTAAGGGGAAATGATTAAAGCAGATAATGACAACAACCTCTTGAGAATTTTAGATATTATAAATGAAGTATGGAGAGAAGAACAACCACCACAACAATGGAAAGACAGTATTATTGTAAAGTTACCGAAGAAAGGTGATTTATCAGACTGTAATAACTGGCGTGGTATATCTCTATTATCAGTACCTGGAAAAATATTATGTTGCATGATGTTAGAAAGACTTAAATTGCATGCTGACGAAAAGATCAGAGAAGAACAAGCGGGTTTCAGGCCGAAACGATCATGTATTGATCAAATATTCACACTAAGAACAATTATAGAAGAATCAGTGGAAATGCAATCGCCACTTATTATCTCCTTAGTCGATTTTCAAAAAGCCTTTGATAGTCTACACCGCCCATCATTGTGGAAGATACTTACAATCTATGGTTTTCCAACAAAATATGTGAATATAATCAAAGCGCTTTATGACAATGCAAGATGTTGTGTTAGAACAAATAAAGGGAATACAGAATGGATTACAGTAGAAACAGGGGTGAAACAAGGCTGTATTATGTCACCACTACTTTTTGGAATAGCTATTGATTGGGTTATGAGAAACTATACCCACGATGAACAATTAGGTATAAAATGGACAAATGGAAAATTCCTGGGGGACCTGGATTTCGCAGATGATTTAGCATTCTTAAGTTCAACACCCAGACAATCCCAAGAAGCAGTAAATAGTTTGTGTCATCTCTCGGTTAAAATAGGTCTCCAAATAAATGCCTCTAAAACTAAAGTTATAATTCAAGACTAATCGACAAATAAGAGAAGACTCTAGGCAGAAATATGTCTCCAACTATATAAGGAAAAGACGATGGTCATATATCGGTCATGTCCTACGAATGCAAAACAACAGAATACCACTACAGGCGCTCACTTGGGTTCTTGAGGGTAAGAGGAAAAAAGGAAGACCAAAAGAAACACTCAGAAGAACAATAATAAGAGAAGGAAGAACGTTGGGCCTAAATAATGTGCAAGAGCTAAGAGGAGTGGCGTCACAACGAACCACCTGGAGAGCACTGGTATCTGCCTTATGCGCCGTGTTTGGTGCTTAAAGAATTTATTATTATTATTATTATATTTAGCCCTGACGTCACCCTCTATGGTACCGGAATTTTATAAACGAGTCATGGTTTACGACCGATGTTTTGCGCGGGCCATCGATCGCGTTTCTTTCTAGTGATGGTAAAAGCACGTGTGTTTTTGAACTTTATTAAACATGGATGAAAATAGCCTCGACATTGTTTCAGTTACAGACTGCAACACTAAGAGATTGTCTAGTTGCCGCCATAATCTAGTCTGCATATGGGATATATCTCTACGGAACCTCTTTGTGTTCAATAAAACTGTCTATTTGGCCTTGTCCAACCTGGCCTATGACAGTATTTTTTTATGTTGGAGAATACGGCTGTGTGCGGGGATCACTTACATATCACTAGATGGCCATTGCGGTGAGTAGACTTATTACTCATGATATAATATAAATAATAAAAAAACTACCACGTGGACCAGAGCCAGTCTCAACATGTAATTACATTCACCCAACAACGGAAATTCCGTGTCATATTTTTACATCACAAGAATAGTTTCCTCCGATAATTACAAAACGGCACCTCTCACCACTCTATATTCTCAATACCTACACGTCAACACAACACAAAAACCAACAGCAACACCACCACACCCCGATCGTTAGTCATCTTCTTCTATAACATGTATTACTTTTGTTTTTTATATTTTCCTCTTTATTCTGTAGCGGGCAGGAAAAGGGGAATTCACTTAGTGAGTGCTTATAAAAATTCCTTCTTCTCAAGTCAAGCAGCAACATAGTTGCGTGAAGGTTTTGGAACAACCCGGTTGTTATGTTCATGTAAGAGGGTAAAAGCACAACTCCTTCCAATAAAAATGTTGTTTGTAACAAGACTACAACACATCCACATAGATAACAGCGTTCTCATGAGATCACTGTTGGATAGTGTACCTATACCTAAACTTTCATGAAATACACAAAAATCTCCGGTTATTGCTTAAGAATACACTACCTCCACAATAATTGGTCAATCAACACAAGTCTGCGGTATGACCTCTTTAAAAGTGACAGTGAAAAATCAACATATAATCGCTGCTGTAAAGTTTTTTTTTTTTTACGTGTGAAGTTATGCGCGCATGCGCATACGCCTTCGGTGATCTGATAAATATACATCTAGCGTTTATACAGCGTCGAGATGGCCCCTAAATATTATAGAAATAATGGCTTAACAAAACTATTTTAAACACTACAGATAACCAATAGTGATTTTACACTGTAAAAAGGACTATCAAAACAAGAAAGCTAACAACAGTTAGTTGTAATTCCCACCAATACCTGCACACAAATCACCAGACAAACACACTTTTTTTAGGAGGTTCTCATTACACAACAAACGCGGGGCGGAAAAAAATGTACGAATGGTCTCAATAAACATCACAATAAGCTAGTCTTTTATCTGTACTCGCCAACACAAGGCCAACTCATACACAACACAATCACCCAAAAACCCAAACCCACCAGTTACACTACACCACACAACAATTACAATACCTACACACAAAATTACCAGACAAGAACAAAACCAATACCACCTATACCCCACCTCTTTTACATTTTCTTACTCCAGCGCTACATCTCAACACACTTATGAGTCATCACCCCAACCAGTCAAAAATCAATAACCCCCACACTCTCACTTAAAAAATCCCTTAGTAACCTTCTAACCCGCCATTATCGATTTTTTATATATATTGTATGTATATATGTATAAACAAACACACCAACACACAATACAACAACACATAACAATTAAAATACCTACACAAAAAATGGTATAGTCAAGTCTCTAACACTGCACTCCCACCTCTAGGCGTTGGCCCTAGTATAGTGACACGTTTCTTTCACTCCCACCTCTCGAACTCTAACACTTCATTCCCACCTCTCGCTGCTGGTCCTGCTATAGTCAAGTCTCTACCCCTTCACTCCCACCACTCGATGCTAGACCTGTTATAGTGACGTCTCTAACACTTCACTCCCACCTCGCAATGCTTGTTCTAGTATAGCCAAGTCTCTAACGTCTCTTTCACGCCCACCTCTCGATGCTGGTCCTAGTAAAGGTTCTAGCACTTCACCCCCACCTCTCGTTGCTGGACCTAGTAAAGTCTCTAACACTTCCCTCCCAACTCTAGATGTTGGACCTAGTCACGTCTCTAACACTCCACTCCCACCTCTTCATGCTGGACCTAGTCACGTCTCTAACACTTCACTCCCACCTCTAGATGCTGTCCGTGGTATAGGCAAGTCTCTAACACTTCACTCCTGAGTCACACACACAAAAAGCCCCCTAACCCACAACCACCAGCTACACCCCAACATACGTCGTCACCCCCTTCACACTTCACTCCCACCTCGCAATGCTTGTTTTATTATAGCCAAGTCTCTAACACTTCACTCCCACCTCTTGCTGTTAGACCTGGTATAGTCTCTAACACGTCACTCCCACCTCTCGATGCTGGCCCTAGTAAAGTCTCTAATACTTCACTCCCGAGTCTAGATGCTGTCCCTGGTATAGGCAAGTCTCTAACACTTCCCTTCCACCTCTAGATGTTGTCCCTGGTATAGGCAAGTCAGTCTTGACATATGGATGCGAGTCGTGGGCAATGACTACAACCCACAAAAGCCAGATCCAAACCTCAGAAATGAGGTATCTGAGGAAAGTGGTTGAAGTAACAAGAAGAGACATGGTCCGCAACCAGACGATCCGTCAAGGCCTAAAATCCCATCCGCTGCAGACCCAAATAGAACAGTCCCAACTAAGATGGTTTGGCCATGTCTGCAGAATGGGAGAAGATCGGCTACCACGACAAGCATGGGAAACAAAGAGCCAGGGATCCAGACCTCCAGGACGACCCAGAGTCCGCTGGGAGGACAACATTAGACAATCTTTGAAGGACCGAGGACTAGAATGGAACCAGGCCAGGAAGAAGACAGCTGATAGAATGGTCTGGCGCTCTCTCTTCCAAACCTCTACACCTCACGGTAGAAGGGGAACGACTAAGTAAGTAATAGGCAAGTCTCTAACACTTCACTCCTGAGTCATACACAAAAAAATCCCCCTAACCCAAAACCACCAGCTACACCCCAACATACGTCGTCATCCCCACCACACTTCACTCCCACCTCGCAATGCTTGTTCTAGTATAGCCAAGTCTCTAATACTTCACTTCCACCTCTTGGTGTTAGACCTGGTATAGTCTCTAACACGTCACTCCCACCTCTCGATGTTTTCCATAGTAAAGTCTCTAACACTTCACGCCCACCTCTAGATGTTGTCCCTGATATAGGCAAGTTTCTAACACTTCACTCCTACCTCTAGATGTTGTCCCTGGTATAGGCAAGTCTCTAACACTTCACTCCTGAGTCATACACACAAAAATCACACCCTAACCCACAACCACCAGCTACACCCTAACATACGTCGTCACCCCCGCCACACTTCACTCCCATCTCGCAATGCTTGTTCTAGTATAGCCATGTCTCTAACACTTCACTCCCACCTCTTGCTGTTAGACCTGGTATAGTCGCTAACACGTCACTCCAACCTCTCGATGCTGGCTCTAGTAAAGTCTCTAACACTTTACTCCTGAGTTATACACACAACCACCAGCTACACCCCACCATACATCGTCACCCCCGCCACACTTCACTCCCACCTCGCAATGCTTGTTCTAGTATAGCCAAGTCTCTAACACTTTACTCCCACCTCTCGCTGCTAGACCTGGTATAGTCTCTAACACGTCCCTCCCACCTCTCGATGCTGGCCCTAGTAAAGTCTCTAACACTTCACTCCCACTTCTAAATGCTGTCCGTGGTATAGGCAAGTCTCTAACACTTCACTCCTGAGTCATACACACAACCACCAGCTACACCCCACCATACATCGTCCCCCCCCCTTCCCCCCCGCCCCCAGCACAAAAAGGCTCCACTCGCTTCAAAAACCCCCCTTAGTAACCTAAGCCGCCGTCATCGATTGTTTTATATTTTCCGTCATTATCGATTTTTTATATTTTATATATATATATATATTGTATGTATATATAAACAAACATACCAACACACCACCGGCACAATACAACATCATACAAAAATCCCCCCTAACCTACACCCGCCAGCTACACCACAACATGCATCGTCACCCTCGCCAGCACAAAAAGACTCCACGCGCTTCAAAAAACCCCTTAGTAACCTACTAACCCACCATTATCGATTTTTTATATTTTCCGTCATTATCGAATTTTTTATATTTTATATATATAAATATTATCTAAGTATTTTGTATAAACAACACGCCCGCCATTATCGAACAAATTTATTGCTATATAGCAAGTCATGCGTCTGATCGTCAGAGGAAGTCACCCCGGCTAAAATATATCGCTATATAAAAAGTCACGCTCCATACGCCTGGCTCCGCCGCCTGAAATCGATCGAGTATTTCCTTATATAAAAGTCACGCCCCGCCGCCTGAATACGCCTTGTTTCCTCCCTACTATACTACTGAAGTATCTCTGTGTGATACCTGTAGATCATTAGTCTCTTTTATTCTCACATCGTGGCAATGATAGAACTGACAGACTAGCTTCGAGTGCACCCATCGTGAGTACATTGGTTATGGATAATGAAGAAATGCTCAAACAAAATTTACTGATCACCTGCTAAAGAAAAACAATGCAATCGATGAATCAACAAGGCTGCAGACGTTTGGCATCAAATGTAACAGTAGCAGATACTGACGTTTGAGAGTGTACATCTGTCGTGTATACAACCATCGCGCAACAGCAACAGTTAACATTCATACTCTTCGATATTTGCTGAGGGAGACTGCGCACCTATGAGATTGCCCGAAGTGCAATGAGGTCGATTCTGAACAACAATAACAATTTATTCTCTCAATAATTATCTTGTCCCCGTGTATTGTCAAATCATGAGGCTATGACCTCCCATCAAGTCATGTCAATGTATCTTGTTCATGGTTACAGTTATGGGACAGAAGACCCAGGTGTAAGCAACATCTAGATCGTCAACTTTTTTCACAGAGTTCACTAATTTTTCTTCATGTAGGTTGATATTGTTTTCATAATCCACTCCATAGACAGTAAGAAGAGAAAATGAAACAAGAGGCATCCCTGACGCACTCTAGTTCCTATCTCGAAAGGCACTGAAGTCGCTGCTTCCCAATATTTGTGCCAACTCTGCAACGTCACGTTTTACGTCATGCCTGACAGGATACAGTGTTATTATTCTTTGCTTCCCTTTCGGGCCTCGGTAACATACAAGCGATATAGAAGCTCTATAGTCAATGCTAAATGAAAAGTCTTTTGTTACAAATAGATCACACATGATAAAACTAAGGACTTTGGTAGCAGATATATCAGAAAAACTGGAGTTTCCGATAGATCAGAAGGCCCATTGTTTTCACTACCCCCACTTTAGCAGTAAGCATTAAATGTAGAAAACAGGAGAATTGTAGATCTGACGAATTGGTGCACAAATGATGACGACAAGCAAACAGTAGAACCTATAAACATTAACAGTTGGAAAAAAGTGAATAGTAGATCGGACAAATTGATGCCCACATGGCACAGAAAGCAAATAGTAGAAATTTCCAGATCCACGAGAGAAGCTGATTGACAGTATGACTTTCACTGGTCTCTTTGAAGCATAAACTGTATGGCAAAGAGAGAAGTCTGAGACAGACCGCCAACTTTGTATTTGTTTTATGAAAGAGAAATATTGGCTGTTGTCTGAGATTGAGCTGCAAATAAGAAGAAAGGAGATGAACACAAATCCATGATCATTGTCTCTTTTGTTTTGTTTCCTTATGGAGCATGCAGCCACTGCTGTAGATGGCGTCTTTGAGGAATCCTTCACAAAGCACAGGCTCTTCCAGTTGAGATTTATGTAGTAATTTGTTTTACATGATGGAATCGTTGTTGCAAAATGACCGTGCTATTCATTTTATCGTATTGTACCTGTCTTCTTCTCCATATTGAACTTCCTTTTATTTGTTCATAGTCCGTATTTTCTCTCATATTTGGACGCATGACTCCGGTTTCTTGTTGTTATTTCGCATTTTTTATCCTGGGTAGAGATAACGTAAACAACCCAGCTGGGAGCAGACAGATGAGGGGGTTTGCCTTGCTGATGTTTAAACACACACAGGAGCGGATTTCTCTTGCGTGCACTGCCGGGCACTTAATTTTCTTGTATTGACAATGGGAAAATAAACAAGAATTTGCCAGCAGGAAATTTACTTAACCTACCGAGGGATAGGCACTAGTGTTTGTCAACATTTATTATTACAAATTAAACTGAAGGGTTTAATATGAATTATCGACATGAGTCATCGAAAAGTGGAAGTGTCGATACCTTTTATGGGAGGCGTTTGAAATTACCTCTGTCGTTAAAAAAAACCAAAACAAACACACAAATCCAAAACATCTATACGGTAAATCAGACAATAATTCGAGTATGATCACATTGGGGTAGTATAGAATCAAAACTCCAGAAATATTTTAACAGTCTGCTGTTGAGTGAGTAGGAACTCCGTGTTTTCTTTGCTCTCCCTAACTCAAGAGCAGAATCAGATAGAACGAACGTACGAACTTTATCTTCAAATGGTTTAGACTTGGGCATGCAGGCCTGTCTAACACTGCCCATCCTTTCTCTCCTCTCCCATACTGAATTCATTTACCCTACACATTCATTTTCAATATTATTTAAAAATAAAAATAAACAAAATCAATGCAAAAAAACAAGGTAAAATCCCAACATTGTAAAAGTATAACGGTTACACACATTTACAGGACTTTATCATAATCAATAATGAACAGGGCAGAATATTCCTTAAAAAATACACATGTCATTAGAAAATGATTTGGGAACATAACTAATTAGGGTGGCATATAATCTGCACTCATGATGGGAGAAGGGGGAGAAGATATAAACTAAGTCAAAGGTTTTAATGTCCTTGGTATAGCTAAAATATATTTACTAGACGACGTTTGATTGGCGACTTTCATGGCGTAGAAAGCTTACAGACGATGTGCAAAAGTTCCCATATAATGTAGCACATTTTCAGACTCCAGCACTGTGTTCCATTGAGTCATGGCGACACCTTCTGTGGGATAATCAGTGAAGTAATACTAGACTAATAATAAGATGGCCCCAAAACCTGTGGCCCGAGATTATTCGGAGGTCTTCCTGGACCAGACGTCTGTACAAAAATATAACCCGAAACGGGGTGAGTTGTAACATACATTTTATCAGTTTATACTTTACATTTGACATGTCTAACTCACTGATGGTTGTACAAGTTCATACGAGGCTGGCAATCTCAGCATAAGAAAATGATAGAGGCATGAAACACCACAGCTTCATGCCGGTTCTCTCACAAGGAACCAAAAGCAGAGGTAGCCCCTGCTCTAATTTGATGATTATGACATCAGGGTGTGCTTATTTACTATATTAACATTTTAATCGGAGCAAATGTATATTTAAACATGCTTAAATCAGGTAAAGGTCGTTTTCCGCTGTCCATCCACATGTTTTCCCGTCAAAGCAGTTACCTCTGTAACTATGCCTCACCACAGAAGTCGACAATTGACGGAGCAGTCAGTAAACTAGCCCAACATCTGGCCAGATATGTGATTTTAATCTGGCCACAAACAAAATAATTCTCACCACAATTCTAAACACCCTTACAACTTTTCGATGAAGAAAAACTCTATAGTGTAAATTACCTCACATCACTTATTTATTTACTCATGTTAAACCATAACTGATTATTAAATTTTTAAGTGTATTTACAAATTAATAGTTCAGTTAATTATTACAGGGATGAGTGCATACGTATGAATCAGTTATCTTAAATATAAATACAACAGAGCTACTTTTTACCAAGGAGTCTTCAACTTGGTTTTGGCTGCAAAAAAGCACTCTTAGTATACGAGCGGCCTTTTAGAAAGGCCGATGATCGATCCCCGTCAATAGCGAAAATGTATAGGTGAATGCATGTTTAAAACCACTGAACAATTTAGTTACGTGCATGATATAGGGGTTTCATTTCTTCACATTTGGATACATATGACTAGTTAAAAAAAAACTGTGGTCGGAGTCGGCAGTCGAAGTCGGACTTCTAAAATTTCAGGAGCCGAAAAGTTTTTTTTTGCTGACTCCCCAAATATTTCCATCGATGCATTTAATTTAATTGTTGCTAATCATCATAGACTTGTGCGCCGTGACGTTCTCGGGGATCTCTGAGGAGACGAAACAATATAAGGACCACTGCTCTATCAAGTATGTAGTAAAAGGATACTAATATGAACTTGTGCATGAGGGTTGGCGATTGTCACGGGTTGTCTTCTGTGACATGTATATGCCAGTATCGCTTCTTTTCCGAACACCTTCGCTTCCCCCTCCAGCGTGTATAATTTTTGCTACGAGAAAAAAACTCCACGCAAACTCGCCGTCTATTAACTCATATTTAGCCATGCCTATTTTCCCTGTTTTCATGCGCTGATGAGTGCCCAACTAGATTCGCAACTGTCATTGCATTCAAGTGAGCAAATCAAGTGTGTTTGCCTGATCCGTATACATTCTGCATTCACTCTAAATCAGTTTATCAGTCGCTCAGAAACATTTGGATAATCTAGCTTTTAAGCCATTGTAAAAGCCTATTTTGGAAGTTTTAAATTGTGTAATATTTTAACAGTTTTAAATTTTACTATTTGTTTCACTGCTATTCTCTAGCGTTAAAACTAAGAAATAGGAACGCGCAGATATTCTCTTGCCAGTGGTTCAGCAATGTAAAAGCCATCAACCATTTTTCGCGGACTTAAGTATAATGTTAAAAGTGCCAGAATAATACGCGCATTATATTTCTTTGTGTGTAAATTGTTTAATGACTAGAGTTTATATTACGTGCTAAAAACGATAGACGTCATCCACCAAATAGCTAGTAATGACTAGCGATATGTGTTAAATGAGTCCTAATTAAATTAACCCTGATATTGTGCGCTGAGTGTTTACTGGGAGGGGAAAGGCGCATACCAGACACCCAAACAGTATCCGATGAAGCGAAGCGCGATAAGTTAGACTAAGATACCGTGTGCCTTTTAATTTAATTATAGGATCTGATATCACATTTTACGCGTGATAGCATAGTAGTGTCCTTTTGGGTTAAATGTTTGTTTTCTTCCTAATTTAGGCTTGATCAAAAACCAGCGAACCAGCGCCCTAATCATACCAGGAACAATCTTATTTATTATTCGGGTCTTCGATGTTTTGACCTGTGCAGTCCTCTTTCTTCATTTATGAGAGAGACTACCACATGAACAATAAGATTAAACAAAAGGGACTTACAAATTACCCAGTTTTTCTATCCAGTTTTATCAGCCCGCTGCGGCAGAAATATATAACATTTTACTCGACTTATGACAGTAGTTTTTTTTTTTCAATTGGATTGTACCAGGAGAATTCACTGTTTCATAACCGGCACTCAACTCAGAGAAAAGCCGATGGAATTTATCATTTCCAGTTTACATAACGTAACATTTGTCTCAGCAACCAGATGCCAGACAGTGCAGGAAATAATTTTTTTTCTTTCGATGACTGTGACCGTCCCGAATACGTCTTACTCCAACTACTATATGCAGTGATACAGGCATCCAGGAAAACAATTAACGCACCACTTTTGGCGATTACCTTGACATTATTATTAAGAACCAAGGCTAGTCTGGGGCCAGATTTGGCAACCAACCTGACAACATAAGGTCATACTATTGTTAGTGTTTTTTCAAGAGATACCTATGACAACTATTGGGTAAGCAAGTATGTTTGTGGCCACAGAATGACAGGTTGAAAGGACAGAGAGAGAAAAATATTTTCACATGTTACCATCAGTATAATAACTTCTTTATTTTATCTCACTAACATGAGTATTTATGGGATAGCTTAACTAAATGTCTTAGAAAACTCATGAACATCAGTTGGAAAGAATTCAAGACTAATCGACAAATAAGAGAAGACTCTAGGCAGAAATATGTCTCCAACTATATAAGGAAAAGACGATGGTCATATATCGGTCATGTCCTACGAATGCAAAACAACAGAATACCACTACAGGCGCTCACTTGGGTTCCTGAGGGTAAGAGGAAAAAAGGAAGACCAAAAGAAACACTCAGAAGAACAATAATAAGAGAAGGAAGAACGTTGGGCCTAAATAATGTGCAAGAGCTAAGAGGAGTGGCGTCACAACGAACAACCTGGAGAGCACTGGTTTCTGCCTTATGCGCCGTGTTTGGCGCTTAAAGAATTTATTATTATTATTAACTAGGAAAGTGTTCTTTTTCTTTATGACTATCCCAGACCCTAATGCGAACCTTTGACCGTTTGGGGCTATTACCTTCTTTATGATCTTTTTTTTTTTCTTCACACGAGGGGATGGCATTTTATGGGGTTATTTTCCCATGTCTGTAATATAAATTATTGATATATATATGTTTGATGTTGTGAAGTTTAACTGATAATAAACGTAAACAAAAACTTAATTTAATTGTGTTGGTCAAACCCCTACCCATATCTGTTATCCATAGTTTGTTTTCACGTTTGTGCGTATTTGTCATAGAATTGTGTGTATGTGGGTGCAGTGTAACTTGTATTTGGTATAAGGAGAGAAAGTTCGTCTGATTAAAATATAGTCGTATAGATAGGCTGGATTAGAGAAACTACTCACTCCAGAGACTGATCTTCCTCTTACACTATCACCCCTCTTGAAAAAAACTACTTCTTACACCTTTATTCTCACATAGTTACCACTATCACCTCTGCTCAGACAGGACCATAACTATCTCATACCTATCTTGTACAAATTACGACATCTTCCTTGCTCTGCAATGATGGTGCAACAATGGCCACAAAATAGAGTATACAATGAATCAAGGAACTGTCTAAATTCCTCTATGTTTTTATCAACTTGTTCTTTCCATGTGTCTTTTTGGTTTTGGACTTCAAATATTTCATTTTGTTCTTGTACTTTTCCTTGGCTTTTAATTTGTATTCTTGATCTGTTTCTCTTTATCAGCTCTTTTTGTTCTGCTTTTTGTTCAGTTATTTTGGTGATATCTTTTTTAATTTCTTGTTGGGCTTTTTGATGCATTCTAATATTTTCTCTGCTTTTTTAATTGCCCGTTCTATCTCTCTAGTGTTTTTTTTCCTTTTGCTGTGTTGATGTAGTATCTTTGGTTTCCTTTGTGTGCATAGAGGACCTTATTTGATGTGCGGCATTTTGTGAGTCTATTTGAGAGTTAAAGGGGGTTCTTTCTGCCTTCTGTTGTTCTAGTGCAATTTTAAATGGTATATTTTGTTCTGCCGACTGTTTCAGTGCTCTTTTGGCTGCTTGGTAAACTGGGCAGCCAATACATCTTGCGCTGTGGTTGCCTTGACAATTTGCACATTTTCTGTTCCTGTTGGCACTTTTGTAGTTAGTATCTTCCTTTGCTTTTATACATTGGTCATATGTGTGTTTTCCTGCACAGTATCTGCAGATGGGGTATCTTCTACAAGTGGAACCTGTATGTCCAATTAACTGACATTTTGAGCATTGAATAACTGGGGGGATGTAGAGCTCTGTGTGTTTTGAATTGTCATTGATCTTCAGTTGTTTAGGAATTTCTTTGCCCTCTATAGTTACTACTTTTACTGGGGTATTTATTTTGTTTTTCTGGATTCTTTGTATTTTTGTACCTGAATTTTTTTTGGCTATCATGTTCAGTACTTTGTCTTCAGTGAGACTGGTATCTATACTTTTCACAACACATCTTCTAGTTTCTCTGATTATGTCAATTTCTATTTTAATGCCATGTGGAAGATCTGCCAGTTATGGTTTAAGCTGAATTTCTCTTAACAACTGCTCTGTTTTTTCTGTTTGGTTCAGGCTAAATACCCTACCAGTGACAGTTTTCTTGATTTTTGCAATCGACCGTTTATCTAATACTTTTTCCGTGATGCTTATCATTTTATCAATCGGTACCGCTGTTAAGTTCACCTGAGTGCCTGCTACCTGAGTTACTTTCACCCTGGGGACAGCAGGCTCATTCTGCACCCTATTTTGGTTTTCTGTCAGATTATCAAGGTTGTTGTCGATTTTCGTTTGTTGTTCTATATTTTGTTCTTGATTTTGTGATTTTTGTTTGTTTAACCTGTTCTTATTTTCACTTTTCTTTTCTTCCTCTGGCTGGACTTTTAAATTCATTTTGTTTCTTTTTGCTGGTCTTACCTGGCTTCTCATTTCTGGTCTTTTATTGTAAGTTTTCAAGATATCTGCATACGATTTCTTTTTCCCTATGTTAACTGTTTTGGACCTTGTAACCGCTGGCATTTTGCTATATCTTATCTTTTTTACCGTTGTAGCTTTCGCTTAAAATTTATTTCTGGGGAAGGGATATGGAAGTATTTTCCTTACTGGGATTTAAACAATGGATCTATCCTACCTTTTTGGTCCTCGAATCTGCTCGTGGGCTGGATACAAACCTGATTGTCCTTGCCGATTGTGAATTGAGAAAATCACACTAACGGACCTCAGAAACTATTCAAATTTGATTTAAAATAAATATAATTATGTCTAGAGTATGTAGCAGCACTGAAAAATACTATGATTCACTCTAAGAATTTAGATTCAAGATTGGGATTTCGTTTTCGCAGCGTTGTCTAACCAGGTGCGTTAAAAAAAAAGTAATGTCAGCAACCATCAAATTTCCCTGGTGCTAACACAAAATCAACATATCAGTTTACAAAAGCATGAATTAAAAAAAATAATAATAATTAAAAAAAAATTTTAAAAGTAATGTCAGCAACCATCAAATTTCCCTGGTGCTAACACAAAAACAACCTATCAATTTATAAAAGCATCAATAAAATACAGTAGCATCTAAGTCCAAAGCCACATTAGTCAAAACAAACGATTGTGTGGTGTAATCCTGTTTAGCTAACATTTTTATTGATTTTAAGTGATTTTAAGTGACCGTGGTTGGTAAAGTCAGCACATGCGAATGGCGTATCGCAAATTAAGTGTGCCTAAAATAAGTCTCTGTTACTGTTCCTGCAATTATAATCGCTTTAATTGACTATGTGAGAGTACCCTTGGCAATTTACGTTCACAATAATACTTGCGACAAATCTTCTTGGGTTCATCCACTCAAACTTTCTCGTGTAGGTCAGTTTATTAAACTGCGTACTTATGTCTGAAAGGATTTGCGAATCTGTCAGTGTTCAGTTATGACATCAGATGACATTCTACACAGCTGCCCATGGTAAATTTCCGGTGTTATGTGTTGCGGGTCGCACTAGTGTCCCGTCATCGAAGCATCATTTTTTTATGATGCCTAGATGGCAGGGAGGATAGTGTGTTTCGATTGCATAGCTAGGAAGGGTTGTCTCTCGGAAAGTCCTGGGTTCGAGTCCTGGGTAAGCCACTCACGTCTGTTGTTTTTCTGTTGTCTAGTTTTCTACTTCTTTATTTCTTACGAGTGCCTGAAAACATACCTTTATGATTGTCTAATATTTATTTACTGTTTACAGGCCTCGGGCTTCCCTTCCTTATGTGTTATAAATGAAATACAGAGATGATCTTACAGAAGATCTTAAACATCAGACTCGATTAATATACCCAGAAATGGAAATTGGTTACTGTGATTTAATTTACCATACATCTTTAAGGTTATAACTATGGAAACGGGGTTAAGGGGCAACTGCATACTCTTGGTCTCCCTCAAACTAACCGAACTGAAGTAAGTACTGTTGTGGAAACGATTGAAGTAGATGTGCCACAGGTGAAAGGTATGGTTGAGGACATGATTGTGCTGGAGGTGAAAGGTACAGTGATGGAGATGATTGGAATAGATGTGTTCGGTGTAAGGGAGGACATGATTGAGGTAGATGCCCTGGGAGTGAAAGGTATAGTAAAAGACATGATTGGAGTAGATATGCTGGAGGTAAGAGGGACAATGGATAGCATAATTGGAGTGGGTTTGCTAGGAGTGAGAGGTATCGTGGAGGACATGATTGGAGTGGATATGCTGGAGGTGAGACGTATGGTGTAAGACATGATTGAATTAGATGTGGTCGTGATAGGTACAATGGTGTTACGGGATATGATATTAACGCCGTCTGCTAAAGGTTACCAGACGTGCAATTGTAAAGGTTAAGGCATTTAATATATTGCGATAGATGTTTCAATTACTGAACGCTTCATACACGATCGATTATGACGTGTATAGCGTTGTTTAGGACACAGTCGGTAACTAAGAAACGTGACCCTTTTGTTACTTGACCGCCAAGCTGAATAGCTGCGTTTTTCTAACCTTCCAGTTCAATGGCATGATATAGCCATTTATATGTGTATTTTTGATGGACCAGGGTCAGTCCTAGAACTCAATATGAGAGGGAAATATATGGAGGTTAGTATTTAACTAGAATTCTCAGAAGGAGAAGAATAACCGTCAAATTCGTATGAATATATTCAGACTCGCAGTCTCACTGTCGGCAGGTAGCCATGTCTATCTGCTCGTGCATATAGCTGTGACGTTCTGACGACAATACTGCATTGTATCCTCATAACGGACATTGACACATAACCAGCAGTCTACGTTGTTGATTAATTTATGCATGACTTATATGGACTTACGCTCTACCCCTATTGAATTGATCATCATGTATGTATCACTGTGAATAAATGTATGGACTCAATGAACCGACTTATCACGTCAATGGAATTACAAGTTCAATATAATTGCAACGTTCAAATGTTTGCCCACACGTTTTTCTACCCCACCCCGCATTCGCGTAAAGCAACACCAATTGACACGATGAAAATCTTGAATGAAACCATATAAGAACTCAACTAACATGGCCAAAATTTATAACCACTTTATTGACATTATATGGAACATTGTTGTCAAATTGAATGTTCCAGAACAACAGAGAAGATCGCCTTCAACAGATGGTGTCCATTGATTGGGGATCGAAAAAAAATTCGGAAATTAACAATTGTTTACATTTGAAGGACGATCACATGATGTGCTGAATTATGACCTATGACGCATAGTTACCACAACTTACGTCACCAAAGTTCGTGTACATGCCATACAAGTTGACAGCAGCAAGCCTAGTTTCTACGGAGGAAAAAAATAACAAAGTCAACGAATAAACCCTGTATATGCATCAAGAGCAAACAGTCAGACATACTTCTACACCGTTGGTGCATACCGTCATCGACAGGAGTCCGAACTGAGTACAAAAGATAAGTCATTTAAGTGTGACCTTTGTCGGTCGATAAATAACAGTGCTGAGTCCATTTTGCTTTGATCAGGCATGTCTATGTATTTTCATGTATATATGTTAAATTTGTTTTCCATCGTATGTATTTGTTACTAATCGTGGGAGGTAGGGAGGATGAACTGAAATTAGATTCTGCGGCTCTCACGATGCCTGAATTGATTTCGGTCGTTTCTTAGGGCAGTCAAACGATTGCACCTTTGGAAACCCCATTGAGGTTTGACATTGGACTTGTTGTCCAAATTTGCTACCGTTTGACGATTTGTGTTAGTTGTACCGTTCAGTAGATAACTGGTGTATTTTATTCGTACTCAGTTAATAATTTTATTCAGTTCTGTACCATGTTCGTTACTATTCGTCCAGTCTCCTCTGACTATCATTTATTTTATGATTGTTAAATTTTCGTCCGTTATGAGTCCTGTGACGTCATCATTTTTCGCAGTCATTTTTTTTTGTGTGTATTTTGAATATTCAGTTGACCTCGGGTCAGACCTTGAACCCTTCATTTGGCTTGTGACATTTCCGCTTATTTTATTTAGTTCATAAATTCATTTTTTAATTGTGAAAATGTCTTGTTTGCGTCTTAACATTGTTTGTACAGTTTAGTTGCATCATTGTTTTGTTTGTCCTCATAATAAATATTAATACTACATTAATAATATGATATTATATGCAATAATACACTTGTAATTTAATTTAATTAATTTTGTCTGATATTTAAGGTTAATATGGGACATTGCATAATTATGCAGTGATAGTCCAAGAAAGTAGCACTACAATTTATAATAGATGCCTAGGGCATAATAATATAATATATATATTGACAAAATAAAATAATCTTATAGCTACCTTTGAGGTAATAGACCCATTGTATATTATTTAATATACTTTTCTGGTACTAAGAGAGTGACTTAGTACATTGAACAATATAATTACTAGGAATTATACCCAACATTATTGGATATTGAGATTAATTGTGTGATATAATTACATTATATTTAACAGATATCATAACTATTTATGATATAGTATTATTTAGATACAATATTGTTACAAAATATTGTCTATTAGTTGAACTTAGACATTAAGTTCAGTACTATTGTGATTATTTATATTGAATATTTCTAAGTTGAGTAAGTATAATATTTACTCTGAAGCTACTATTGACTATTTTAATCAGTAGTTATCAATAATTACTTACAGATAAAAGTCAAAATGCTTACTATAGACCATTTCGTTAAAATTGGTCGGGAATATGGTTATAAATCTCAAGAACTTCGTCAGTTTGCTGAATCAGAACTGGAAAAATATGAAAGAAAAGAAGAAGAGAAAAAAGCTGCATTAAAGAAAGAGAAAGAGGAACAAAAGGCTGCATTAAAGAAAGAGGAAGAGGAACAAAAGGCCGCATTAAAGAAAGAGGAAGCAGAACGTGAGATGAAGCAAACTGACAAGGAAAATAGATTGAGAGAGATTGCTCAACGTGAAAGAGAAGAGCAAAGAACAATCGCCAAACAGGAAGAAGAGAATAAATTGAAACGAGAGGAAATTATTTTACAACAAGAAATGGAATTGGCGCGTATTAAATTGGAGACAGCAAGATTACAAGCACAAAGTGCTGATGCAAACCAGAATAATAACGCACAAAATGGATCATCATCCAACCAACCTAAACATTTCTACAACTTTAAATTACCCACTCTCAACTTGAACGTGGACGACCTTTCATCGTTCCTGTCACGTTTTGAACAGACTTGCAAAACAAACCATTTGCCTGAAGAGTCATGGGTACTCAAGTTAAATGAATTCTTGGTTGGAGAACCATTGACAGCTTCTCAAAATGCTGACCCATCAATAGCTAATAACTACGGTGCTATTAAGTCCTTGCTTTTACGAAGGTTTCACCTGGACGAGGAACACTGTAGGTTGAAATTTAAGGGAATTTTACCTGAATCTCCAAGGGATTTTGCAGGATTCATTGCGAACATACGCAATACATTTAATAGATGGGTTGAACTGGCAGAAGTCAACAAATCATACGACAAATTAGTTGATTTACTACTACGGGATAAGGTATTATCTTCGGTTAGCCAGCCATTTTTTGCATATTTGCAGGAGCGTAAACCAGGTACCATGGACGAGTTAGAAAAAATGTCTTTAAACTACTGTTCGGCACATCCGAATGCAACCATTTCTAACTCCTCATTAAGAGAACCTCTACCTGTGGCGTCTAATATGGCCTACAATTACAATAACAAACAAAGACATCACAGTGTAGACAGAAGCAGGTTCCAAAGAAATCACAATGTTAACTTTCAGAAGGGACATAATAATGATTTCAACAATAAAAATGTGTTCAACAGAGGTAGATCACGAGATAGAAAGTATTCACCTCAAACAAACTACCACAATGGTCAACATAACACTCATTATAATCGATCACATACTCCCAATAATAATAATAACTGGAATGGTAATAATCATGGCTCGAGACATCGAGATAATAGTTACTATAGAGGGCGACGAGATAATTTTAACAATTATACTCGGAATCAATCTCATTCTCAGGGATCATCTCATTACAACCATAATACAGGGGCGGCAGTTACAAATAATACTACCCCTACAGCTCAGGTCCCACTTGACAATAATACAACACAGTCTTCTGCTGCATGTTTTGCTATTAATTATAATGTGGCAAATAGTTGCCAGCAATGCAATCTTATTTTTCAGAAGGCGAAAGAAACAGTGCTTAACTGCGGACATATTACACCAGAGGTAGGTCTTGCAGTCAACGATGGAACAGGTCTACTAATTTTTAACAGGGGATTAGTTAATGGATCCGTCGTCTCAGTGTTGAGGGATTCGGGATCCACAACGATTGGTGTACGACAGTCGCTGGTACATCCTAGCTGTGCAACGGGGGAATATGTCCGTTGCATGACTTTTGGTGGAACAATAGAGTTCTACCCCACAGCTATTATTCATGTTAACACACCTTTCTTCACAGGGAACGTAAAAGTATGTATGCTAAAAAAGCCTATAGCTGATCTGATGGTCGGTCGTATACACGGCAGTAAAGATTGTACTCCAGATGAGATTATAGAATGGGAGAAACATAACCTATGCACTGGAAACGCCGTGACGACTAGAGCGCAGACTCAACTCATGGAGAAAGTTGATGATAATAAAATGGATGCAGACAACCAAGAGGAATTTGTAGTCAATTCACCTATTGACAGGGAAACCTTTGCAACCAAACAAAAAGAGGATAAATCTTTAAAAAAATTTTTTAAGTTGGTTGATAAAGTTGACAATCTATCCTCAGGTAATAATAACAAACATTGTTTTGTTATTAAAAATGACATATCGATTAGATGTTTTAATGACAAATCACAAATGAAACAACAAGTTATGGTCCCATATACTTTTAGACGGTACATTCTTCAACATGCACATGACTCACATTGTGCTGGACATATGGGATATACTCGAACACGATCTCGAGTACTGTCTTCATTCTTTTGGCCAGGGGTGTCAAGAGATATTTCGCAGTATGTACGTTCCTGTACTACATGCCAAGAAGTGAAAGCACGTGGAGCTTTTCACACGGCGCCTATTCAGGCTTGCGATATCTCAGTGAGACCTTTTGACAAGATGGCAATAGACATTATTGGTCCATTGCTACCATCGGCCAGAGGACATAGATTCGTCCTTACGTGCATTGATTTGTGCACACGATGGCCAGAAGCTATCCCATTAAAGACCACCACTACCACAGATGTAGCTGATGCACTACATCTCATCTTTTCTAGAATAGGGTTTCCTAGAAAACTTTTATCAGACCATGGGTCACAGTTCATATCTGACACCATGAAGGAAGTCATGAAAACTTGGGACATTGATAGGAATTTAAGTAGTATTTATCATCCGATGAGTAATGGTGCGGTTGAAAGACTTAACCGTACACTTAAACAACTACTACATAAGGTTACTGCTAAGCACCCTCATGACTGGGACAGAGCACTCCCAGCTGTTCTATTTGCTTATCGGGAGGTACCGCATGAACAATCTGGCTTCTCTCCCTTTGAATTAGTTTTTGGTGCTCCCCCAAGAGGTCCTATGGGACTAATAAAAAACTTATTAATTGACGAGGAGATGACTCAGGACACTCAGTCATCTTACGAATATGTGATTAATCTTCGGAAGAACATTATTGAGTCTTGCCAGTTGGCAACAGCTTCTTCTGAGGCTGCAAAAGCTAAGGCTCGATCTCTACAAAATAGGTCTCGACGATTACGCCAATTATTCCCAGGCGACGAGGCTTATGTGTTACTTCCTCACAATAACAATAAATTATGAATATCTTGGAATGGTCCTTACAAAGTCATTGATAAAATTTCCGACGTTGATTACGTCTTAGATATCAAGGGACACAAAAAGATATTTCATATTAACATGCTCAAGCAATTTCATACACGTCCTGAACACTTACAGTCAATTTTTCATGAACTAGATGACAACACAGTATCCACTTGTCATTATACTAACTTATCTGTCATCCAGGAAGAAGAATCTTCTTTTCCTGAGGTACAGTTACCGTTACCGGTACCAGTAGTTCAACCTACTGAATCTTGGCGGGATGTAACCATCTCTTCAACGGTTACACCGCAACAGCGTCTACAGATTGCTAATCTATTACAATCTTATCCAGATGTGTTGACCGACGTCCCGGGTTGCACATCGGCTATCAGTCATGACATTACTCTCAATGATGATACACCTATTCGTGTACATCCCTATTCTGTTCCTTTACATTTCCTTGCTAAAACTACTAAGGAACTTGAACAGATGTTGTCTCTGGGAATCATTGAGACTAGTAATTCGCCATTCTCTTCTCCATTAGTGATTGTCCGGAAGAAGGACAATAACATCAGACTATGTGTTGATTATAGAAAATTAAATGCTAAGACTATAGTTGACAGCGAACCACATCCACTTATCGACGACTTACTACCACGTCTATCCAACGCAACTATATTTAGTAAGATAGACTTAACTAAAGGTTATTGGCAGATACCACTGACCGAAAAGGCTAAGTACTACACCGCATTTTCCACTCCACAAGGTCTATACCAGTGGAATGTGATGCCTTTTGGGCTTGTTAATGCGCCAGCTACCTTCATTCGCCTGATGCGACAAATTTTATCAGGTAGACCAGACGTTATTACATATATTGACGACATATGCTTGTTTAGTTCGTCGTTTGAGGAACATGTTTCGGGACTTAGATATGTTTTCGACACTCTAAGGAAGTATCATCTAACTGCTAAACCTACAAAGGTGCAAATCGCGTGTAATGAGATAACCTTTTTGGGACATATCATTGGATCGGGATATATCCGAACGTTACCTAGTACAGTCTCCAAAATTCTAAACATAGCAGTTCCTCAGACGAAGAAACAGGTCAGGAGTTTGTTAGGACTTGTTCAATATTACAGTAGATTCATACCAAACTTGTCATCCATCACGGCTGTATTGTCTTCATTGTTAAAAAAAGATATGCCGGTGAAGGTGACATTGACTGGTACATGCAATGAAACATTCAACAAAATTATAAATTTGTTCTCGCATGAACCAATTTTAAGACTTCCCGATGCTTCCAAAAGATTTTTCTTACGAACAGATGCTAGTAACTACGGCATTGGTGCATGCCTGCTCCAGAACCATGATGGCATTCTCCATCCTACGTTATACATTTCAAGAAAGCTGAAGCCGGCAGAAACAAAGTATTCAACAGTCGACAAGGAACTTTTATCTGTGATCTGGGCAATAACCAAACTTGAAAAGTTCTTGCTTGGTGCTCCCTTCACCATACAGACGGACCAACGTGCTGTAGCATCCTTGCGTCGATCGAATCATACAAGCCAGAAACTTGCCAGATATTCAATCATCCTACAGCCATTCGAGTTCTCCATTGAACATATTCCTGGCACTGAAAATTGTGTGGCAGATGCATTGTCACGTAATCCTATTGACGACGAATAATCAACATTGACACTCTTAAACTATTTCAATCAGCACTACATTGGATTGAACGAAGTATCAACTATAAAGGAACTAACCTTGCCTTCAATTTAAACTTTATATACACTATATGCATCACAGAATTGAACTACAAGACAATCAAGGTATATATACTGACATTCGAACTTCGTCTAATGTCCATACACGATATACGAATATCATTGATCAATCATGGAACAATATCTGACGACAAGTCGAACTTATTATCCTAGGTGCACTTAATTCTTGGATGCTAGGATAAATGACATTTCTTTCCAACGTAAACGTTTGAACATTTTTGCCTAAAAGAATTCATCAGGATCAAGACTACGGATGGATCATCATATCCTATACTAATTAATTAGTTAACTTAACTTCTTAATTGAATTATTATCAATAAAATGAAATGTGAGAAAAAAATGAAATGAAAGAACAAAAAAGAGAACGAAATACTAAAAGAAGAAATTATGAAAAGAGAAAATAAATCTCACACAAGTATTAGATTAATAATTTTTTTTTAATGTACCTATACATTATTTAGTTAGTTAAATTAGATAGTTATTATTCACTAACACTTAACACACACAATTAAGTTAAAACTTATATTCGAATTTCTTTCTATTTCTTCTCACTTATTTTGTCTTTTTCTTCTCTCATAACATCGCGTTACATTAGAACCTTAATAATTTAACTCTTAATTTAATTAATTAATTTAATTTTAATTAGTCAAATTAATTCCTATATGACATACTAATACGACAGACCTTACTTTAATTTAATTTTATCATTCACTATTAACATTGGACATTTATTTAGTTGATATAATAATATGTATAATATTGATATATAATGTGATTTATGTTAGATGACTATGACAAATAGTTAGTTGACACGACCGCAACACGGTTCTACTCAGAACATCGTCGGCCATATGTCACAATTGTGTTAAATTTTTTTGAAAAATTGTTAAGTCGGATAGATATTGAAAAAAAATCTATCGATTTTTTTTTCCCCGGTGTACAGGGAATTGTTACGGGATATGATATTAACGCCGTCTGCTAAAGGTTACCAGACGTGCAATTGTAAAGGTTAAGGCATTTAATATATTGCGATAGATGTTTCAATTACTGAACGCTTCATACACGATCGATTATGACGTGTATAGCGTTGTTTAGGACACAGTCGGTAACTAAGAAACGTGACCCTTTTGTTACTTGACCGCCAAGCTGAATAGCTGCGTTTTTCTAACCTTCCAGTTCAATGGCATGATATAGCCATTTATATGTGTATTTTTGATGGACCAGGGTCAGTCCTAGAACTCAATATGAGAGGGAAATATATGGAGGTTAGTATTTAACTAGAATTCTCAGAAGGAGAAGAATAACCGTCAAATTCGTATGAATATATTCAGACTCGCAGTCTCACTGTCGGCAGGTAGCCATGTCTATCTGCTCGTGCATATAGCTGTGACGTTCTGACGACAATACTGCATTGTATCCTCATAACGGACATTGACACATAACCAGCAGTCTACGTTGTTGATTAATTTATGCATGACTTATATGGACTTACGCTCTACCCCTATTGAATTGATCATCATGTATGTATCACTGTGAATAAATGTATGGACTCAATGAACCGACTTATCACGTCAATGGAATTACAAGTTCAATATAATTGCAACGTTCAAATGTTTGCCCACACGTTTTTCTACCCCACCCCGCATTCGTGTAAAGCAACACCAATTGACACGATGAAAATCTTGAATGAAACCATATAAGAGATGATAGGAAACTCTTTACAGAGCGATACAACAGGAGGCAATCTGATCATCAGAAGAAGTCCCCCCATCGGACAAGTGTTTCGGCCCAGTATACTCCTTTACATTTTAAGGGGGCGGGCCCACTTGGGTCATGACTCCCAAGCGTCTCAGCCTCCTGTTGTCTTGTATCGAAAATGAACCCATTTCACTTATGGTAGCAACTTTAATCCACAACTCCGCCAGCCGTAGAGGCAATTGTGAAAGTAACAAAGAGAAGACAAATTATTCCGTTCGTTCCGTCGCACACACTGAGACACCATCGCGAAGCCGCCGAGCCTAGCCACTGAAATTCTGACTCTGACACCTCCTATAATATACATCGCCTGTTGCCCCTCAGTCACAGCCCGCTCACTAGTACACCACAAAACTCAGCGTTTTGTGGACTTAGAAAAATTCCTGGTGTTTTCTGTACCGCAGCGTTTATTGTCACGATTTCCATTGCCCATTGCGGTTGTTCCACAGCCAGCCTGATGCCTTTTCGGCAGTTTCACTAAGCCTCTTCAGTGCCCTTGTTCTCGCCTGTCCCTTCAGCCCCAACAGTTTCAATAGATCATACATTGATGCAGCCACAAGCCCTCTTGCGCCCACTTCAACAGCCATGACCCTTGTAGTGAACCCCTCGTGTCTCAGATCCGCGGCCAGATCACTATATTTGGCCGCTTTGAACGAATGTTGCTCGTCTAATCTGGATTCAAATGGCACGGTCAGTTCAATCAGTATGACCTGAAGCGTTGAAGAAGAATGAAGCACTATATCCGGCCGTCTCCGCGATTTTCTGATACTCTCTGGATATGCCCCTCGTCCAGGTAGGTCTACCGCCATCTCCCAGTCATTTGCACAATCAAGAAGAGATGGTAAACTGCTACCTGGTATACTCGGTTTGGGGTGTGCTGACTTTCCTGCCCTCAGAAAGTATGTATTTGCGGTGCTCGGCCTGGGTTTGCTGTTCGCCTTCATCCTTGCTAGATCTATTGTCGCAGCAAGCTCATTTAGCACTTTGTTATGGCGCCAGGTGTATCGCCCTTGCCCTAATGACACCTTACACGCTGAGAGCACGTGTTCGAGTGTCTGCCTCCCCTGGCACAGGGGGCACTGCTCATCATCCGACTTTCCCCATTTCACAAGGTTGGTGGCCGACGGCAGCAGGTCATACATTGATCTAACAACGAAGCTGAGCCTAAGAGGTGCCATATGCCATATATCATTCCATGTCAAGGACCTCTGCAGGGCTCCTTCCCATGTAGTCCATTGGCCTTGTTGGACCTGCTGCACTGCTTTTTGCAACCTCTTATCATTCTCAGCCTCTCGTATCTCATGAACAACCATGTCTCTGCGCTCCCTGCTTGATGCCTTGGACCACCAGCGGATGTCTCCATGACCAAATCCCCGTCTATTCGTCTGTGTGTATCCGATTACCTCCCTCAGTTTGAGTGACTCTTGAGCAGCATCAACAGCTTCTTCCACTCTCCACTTCCTTCCTGTTTTCAGTGTGGGCTGAATGGACTTAACCACGTCATCAGCTGACTCGCGTAGCATCATTGCAAGCCTTGCCTTTCCAACTTTGTACTCTTCAACAACTGACTTGAAAGGAAGCAGAAGTTTTGACTTTTTGCAGTACAGTGCTACATCTGACAGACCTGGTGGTACCCCTAGCCACTTTCTCATGAACTTGTTGACCTTCTGCTCTATAGCTTCGACTGTACTTGTGCTTATTTCATATATAAGCAGTGGCCACAGCAACTTCGGTATCAACATGAACTGGAGGCACCACAGTTTGAACTTTCCCAAGAGTCTGCTTTGGTCTATGATCTGTAGCCCTCTGTCTGCCATTTCTATTGTCTGTTGCACTGCCTTCGAGTCTTTTAATGAGGCATCGTACACCCTGCCAAGACTTTTAACAGGTTCCTCAATAACAGTAGGGATTCTTTGGTTGGAAACCACGAATATGTCTTCTGCTATCTTCCCTTTCCTGACTGATAGGCTTCTCGACTTCTTGGGTTTGAAGCTCATTCTGCACCAGCTGACTAGTTCATCCAGGCGTTTTAACATCCTCCGGGCCTGATGTTCATCTGATGTCAGAATTGTTGTGTCATCCATGAATGCTTTGAGCGGTGGCATGTGACACATTCCTTCGAGCTTTGGACCTATAGCCATTCCTTCAGCCGCATTGAGGATTACCTGCATAGCCATCACGAATAGTATCGGAGAGATGGTACACCCCATTGCAATTCCAACTTCAAGGCCAATCCACTTCGTTGTGTACTCTCTGGTTGAAAATCTGACAGCAAACCCTGCGAAATACAGCTTCAGCATTGCTGCAATCTCTTGTGGAACATGATACATTTCCAGGGCCTGCCACAACATCTGGTGTGGAACGGATCCATAAGCATTCGCCAGATCCAACCAGATTACATGGAGGTCTGTTCTGTCAGACTTTGCCTTTTGGATTGCTTCCCAGATCATTGTGGCATGCTCTAGACATCCTGGTGTACCTGGGATACCTCCTTTCTGAATGGTAGTGTCAATGTACCCATTTGCCAGGAGGTATGTAGTGAGTCTTTTTGCCATCACTGAGAAGAATATCTTCCCTTCCACATTGAGTAGTGAGATTGGCCTGAACTGACTGATGTCTGTGGAATTTTGCTCCTTCGGGATGTAGACTCCATTCCCCTTTCTCCATTCCTTGCTTACAAGCTGGGCTTCCCACGCATTCTTTAGTAAACGGAGCAGTCGTTTGAGCACTTCAGGGCATCTCTTATACACCACATATGGAACACCATTAGGACCTGGAGCTGACTTGCACCGAGCTTTCTGGACAATGCTTTCTACCTCTTGCACCGTTGGGGGCTTGGTGTTAAATTCAGCTCCTGGCTTACTCGGCCATTTAAGGCCTGCCATGCTGCTGAGCGGCTCATCTCTGCGACCATCTGAATATGTCATTCTAAGGTGTTCTTCCAGGTCTTCTTTCTTGATGTTTAGCGTACCCGACCGTGGCTGCTCAAACAGTTCTTTGGCAAACTTGAAGGGCTCCCTGAAGAATCTTTCCCTATCCCTTCGAGTCTTCCTTCTCTTCCTGCACAACCTTTCTGCTCTACAAAGGGCATTATGTTGGCCTTTCAGGTGCTCCCAAACCTGTCGTAACCCTTCCTTCTCTGTGGCAACTGCGTTCTTGAAAAGTTTTCGGGCATGCTTCTTCTGTTTCCTGATTTCTTCTATTTTAATTTGTCTTCTACTTTTTCGTGGTGGGTTACTTTCCCTTGCCTCCCTCACTCCGAACACTTTGCGACAGTGCAGATATATTATGTCGCCGAAGATTTCCAGCTTCTTCTCCAAACTTATCTGCTTCAGGTTGTTATCCAACTCTTTTGCCAAGGCTTCGTCCAGCTGTTCCCAAAGCCCTTTTGCACTGGCAGGTGGAAACTTGATTGCATCTCTCTTCCCGTCCAAGAAGTGTGTGAGATCATCATCAGGCAGATCAACTTGAATGTACTCAGCACTGTGGATTGACTCCTGGCTGCGTTCTTCTAACGTCTTATCCGTCGAGACAGAGCGCTGTTGATCTCCCCCAGATGACCTCCCACACCCCTTTTTCGTTCGGTGGATTTTCATTCCTCTCTGAGTAGAGAACTCCCTACCACAGGCACATGGAAATTCCAGCCGTTGTTCAGAGCTCGAAGTCCGTGTAACGGGTCTGGTCGATTCCAATGAGGCGCCTGTGGATTCATCATTCTCCCCCCCTTTCGGTGAATCCTGGGGGCATCTATCATTTTTGGGTCCTGTAGCAATTGAATACAGCTTACGGGGTGCTAACCCGGTCAGCCGGTTTCTAGTCTTTCCCAGTGTCATCTGTCTTTCCAGAAGTCAATCGGTCTTTTCCCGATCGTCACTGGTTTGACCATGTAACTATGATAGGAAACTCTTTACAGAGCGATACAACAGGAGGCAATCTGATCATCAGAAGAAGTCCCCCCATCGGACAAGTGTTTCGGCCCAGTATACTCCTTTACATTTTAAGGGGGCGGGCCCACTTGGGTCATGACTCCCAAGCGTCTCAGCCTCCTGTTGTCTTGTATCGAAAATGAACCCATTTCACTTATGGTAGCAACTTTAATCCACAACTCCGCCAGCCGTGGAGGCAATTGTGAAAGTAACAAAGAGAAGACAAATTATTCCGTTCGTTCCGTCGCACACACTGAGACACCATCGCGAAGCCGCCGAGCCTAGCCACTGAAATTCTGACTCTGACACCTCCTATAATATACATCGCCTGTTGCCCCTCAGTCACAGCCCGCTCACTAGTACACCACAAAACTCAGCGTTTTGTGGACTTAGAAAAATTCCTGGTGTTTTCTGTACCGCAGCGTTTATTGTCACGATTTCCATTGCCCATTGCGGTTGTTCCACAGCCAGCCTGATGCCTTTTCGGCAGTTTCACTAAGCCTCTTCAGTGCCCTTGTTCTCGCCTGTCCCTTCAGCCCCAACAGTTTCAATAGATCATACATTGATGCAGCCACAAGCCCTCTTGCGCCCACTTCAACAGCCATGACCCTTGTAGTGAACCCCTCGTGTCTCAGATCCGCGGCCAGATCACTATATTTGGCCGCTTTGAACGAATGTTGCTCGTCTAATCTGGATTCAAATGGCACGGTCAGTTCAATCAGTATGACCTGAAGCGTTGAAGAAGAATGAAGCACTATATCCGGCCGTCTCCGCGATTTTCTGATACTCTCTGGATATGCCCCTCGTCCAGGTAGGTCTACCGCCATCTCCCAGTCATTTGCACAATCAAGAAGAGATGGTAAACTGCTACCTGGTATACTCGGTTTGGGGTGTGCTGACTTTCCTGCCCTCAGAAAGTATGTATTTGCGGTGCTCGGCCTGGGTTTGCTGTTCGCCTTCATCCTTGCTAGATCTATTGTCGCAGCAAGCTCATTTAGCACTTTGTTATGGCGCCAGGTGTATCGCCCTTGCCCTAATGACACCTTACACGCTGAGAGCACGTGTTCGAGTGTCTGCCTCCCCTGGCACAGGGGGCACTGCTCATCATCCGACTAACATGGCCAAAATTTATAACCACTTTATTGACATTATATGGAACATTGTTGTCAAATTGAATGTTCCAGAACAACAGAGAAGATCGCCTTCAACAAATGGAGAACATGATTTGAGTAGATATGCTGGAGGTGAGAAGTATAATTGTCATTGGCTTAATCCGAGAGTTAACCGTGGACGGTTGGTCTTTGTTGTTCAGATAATAATGATGCCTCAGAAGTACCGCAACCAGGTGATATATTACAAGTTCAGTTATTTTTTTTTTACTCGGGCAACGCCGGGTACATCTACTGGTAACGTATATGTGTATCTACGAAAGAGATACACGTATTACTTTATTAATAAGCTTTAGAAGGTGATGAGAGGTTGAAGCACTGGGAAGATAGAGCACGCTAATGACGGGATGTGTGTCATATCCGGTACTTGAACAGAACTAACGCGATCACTATCAGAAGGGCAAACATGAGATTTCCACCAATATGAAAATAATTCCAATTTTAAAAAGATGCCCAACTTGTAGGCAACAGAGAAAGCACATATGGCCTTGACCAGTACCATTCCTGGAAAAAAAAACTAAATGCATATGCAAATAACCTGAAGTTGACCACTGATTTCTTTGAAAATATTCAAGTAGACGTCTGAGAGAGTACGAGGAAGTAGAAGAAAAAGAAAAAGAAAGAGAAGAAGAAGGAGAAGAAGAAAAAGAAAAAGAAGAAGAAGAAGAAGAAGAAGAAACACTAATTACTCTTAATAATGACCAACTGTACGTAAAGTGAAACGAGAAATGACCGTAACTAAAGCGCAAGGGTCTAGTGCAGGGTTTCTTAACATGTCGTCCGCTGGTCCTTTGAGGGTCAATGAATGGATTTTAGGAGGTCCCTGTTCGTATCCTAAAATTTAAAATATAAAATGTTTTTATTCTGCTTTTATGCACATTTTTTTTCTTCAGAAGAAAAGGTCGATAGCCTTCATCGGACAATTAAACTGATCCAAGGCACAAATGAAAACAAAAGGTTAAGAAACCCTAGGAGAAAATGAAGCAGGAAACAAATGTGGTTATCGATCCAACACAGGGGAGACTTCTTGCAAATGGAACGGCATCGGGAGATCTGCGGGAGATGGAAGTTTGATATGCGGTTGCGTGAAGGGACGTATCGAAATCGTGTGTCAGATGATGCTCTTTGGATAGAAAGGAAAATGGAGATTACCACAGACACACACAAGGAAGAGTGAGCTTTTCCTGATTTTAACAGTATTTTGCAAGACTCGACTTTTTCTTTTTAACAAAGTCTAACGATGAATAAAACAAATATTGCAGTTTATAACTACGTTATGCGCTAAATCTGTGAAATATATTGGACATCTAAGAATAAATAAGTAGGCTACAGGCATAATTAAGAATAGGACATCTACACCCTCAGGCGTGTCGAACAATGCGCATAATATACGGTTGTGCGTGGGGCTGAAAATCACAATCACGTAAAAACAGAAACACTGCCACAGAAAGTACCTTTGCAAGAGGGCGCGGCTGCTTGGTGCAGGCTTCTTTCAAGGAGGACCAGCATGCAGTGGTGATTTCATGCTTTGTCGGGAGCGCAAAGGAAAATGACGATAATGATGATGATGGTGATAATGATGGTGATGAAGATGATGATGATGATGATGGCGATGAAGATGAAAATGATAGTGATGGTAATGATGATGATCATGAAGGTGATGATGATGATAATGATGGAGATGATGATAATGATGGTGATTGTGTTGGTGATGGTGATGATGATGATAATGATAGTGATGGTGATGATGATGATGCAGATGTTGATGATAATGATGGTGATGTTGATAATGATGATGAGGGTGATGATGATGATGGGGACGATGAGGATTATGATGGTGATGGGGATGATGATTATAATGATGGTGATGGTGATGATGATGATAATGATGGTGATGATGATAATTATGGTGATGGTGATGATGATGATAATGATAGTGATGGGGATGATGATGATAATGATGGTGATGGTGATGATGATGATAATGATAGTGATGGTGATGATGATAATATTGATGGTGATGGTGATAATGATGATAATGATGGTGGTGATGATGATGATGATGATGATGATGATGATGATGATGATGATGATGATGATGATGATGATGATGATGATGATGATGATGATGATGATGATGATGATGATGATGATGATGATGATGATGATGATGATGGTGATGGTGATGGTGATGGTTATGATGATGATAATTATGGTGATGGTGATGACGATGATAATGATGGTGATGGTGATGATGATGATAATGATGGTGATTGGGATGATGATGATAATGATGGTGATGGTGATGATGATGATAATGATGGTGATGGGGATGATGATGATAATGATGGTGATGGTGATGATGATGATAATGATGATGATGATAATGATGGTGATGATGGTGATGATGATGATGGTGATGGCTATGATGATGATAATGATGGTGATGAAGATGATAATGATGGTGATCGGGATGATGATAATGATGGTGATTGTGTTGGTGATGATGATGATGATGATGATGATGATGATGATGATGATGATGATGATGATGATGATGATGATGATGATGATGATGATGATGATGATGATGATGATGATGATGATGATGATGATGATGATGATGTGATGATGATGATGATGATGATGATGATGATGATGATGATGATGATGATGATGATGATGATGATGATGATGATGATGATGATGATGATGATGATGATGATGATGATGATGATGATGATGATGATGATGATGATGATGATAATGATGGTGATGGTGATAATAATGATGAGAGTGACGATGATGATGGTGATGATGATGGTGATGGTTATGGTGATGATGATGATGATGATGATATATTGAAGATGATGATTATGATGATGAATATTATGATGATGGTGATGATTATGATGGAGGTAACAGTTTAAGAAAATATAAATAACAATTCTATAAGCGGTGTATACAGAGAGCAGCACAAGCTTACGAACTGCCCGTCCACTTACAACAGGTAAGATCCTTTACCGATTCTTAAAGTGTTTCTTTATATGCTACTCCCTATCTTGCTGAATGTCCTAGTGAAACATCTTGCAATAAACAATTAAAGAATCCCATCAGCTTTAGGGAAAATACGGAAACGCCACGAATCGCACTGTTAAAGCTAATTTGAACACACATTTTAAAAAAACACACATATAGTTGAATATTTGTCATGGTGCATTGACCATTATCTAAAAGACATGATAAGTTTGACTACAAATATTCAATGAAGTTGAAACGGAATTTAATGGAATGGCCACATGATAATTTAGTGCCGTGATCAAGGCATACAGCAGGAAGAACAGAACATAATTATTTACCGTTGGGTTATATTTTAGCGAGTTAGGTGCTCGTTTTCTAAAAACGCAACCCCTGCAGACCCAAGTAGAACAGTCCCAACTAAGATCGTTTGGCCATGTCTGCAGAATGGGAGAAGATCGGCTACAACGACAAGCATGGGACATTAAGAGCCAGGGATCCTGACCTCCAGGACGACCCAGAGTCCGCTGGGAGGACAATATTAGACAATCTTTAAAGGACCGAGGACTAGAATGGACCCAGGCCAGGAGAAAGACAGCCGATAGGATAATATGGCCCTCTCTCTTCCAAACCTCTACACCTCACGTTAGAAGAGGAAAGACTAAGTAAGCAAGTAGGATGCTCCTTTTATTAATAAAATCCACAAAATTCTTTGTTTAAGAAACTGAAGGAACCTTGAGTTGGTGAAGCTAGTGATTGTGCTTCGAAATTTATATAAAATAAATAATTAAATTCATTTAAATTTTAAAAGAACAAGAAAATAAAATAGAACATTTCACAGTAAAATATCATTTCTCTATATGATATGAAACTGCCCGTTTTTCTATATGTCTAAACTATTCCTTCTTAATTAACTGCGTGTTGAACTGCCATCTATAATTCTACATGAAAAAGGAATAAAATTACATGACAAACAATTTTTAAAACATAAATAACTTGTTTTGGCTGGGGTTAAAATGCTACAGTGAACCTCACATGCGAAAATTTCAGTGTGATCCAACTCAATAACGTAAAATTGAGTCTCGTAATATGTCACGGGTTCCCCCCCCCCCCCCCCTCTTTGCTCTGCAGTAGTGGTCCAACAGTGGCCAAATTCTACAGTATGTAATGTGGGTCTTCAAAGATGTCTACCTTTGCACATTATTACTCTTGGCAGAGCTGTAGACAGAAGGATAATTATGCTTCTACATCGAGGGATTATCCCACAAGATATTGAGAAAGCAAGAACAATGCTGAATGAGTCTTAGCAATGTTAACTTTAGTATCTGCCGTGAACTTTTGTGAAGGATGGGTTATCTTTTAAGTAGCTCGTTCACGACCCCAGCTGATTTACTTCAGCGAAATTCCTCTTATTATTATTATTGTTGTTATTGGCTCTTCAGATGTAAATATAACTATATATATATATATATATATATATATATATATATATATATATATATATATATATATATATATATATATATATATATATATATATATATATATATATATCAGGATTCACACGTGTGCACTTTGTTCTGTGATAATTAATTTAACTAAGAATTTGTAAAACAGTTCAAAATAAAACTGAATGGTAGGAGAAATTTAGTAAAAGTGTTGTCTTCATAGAGAATAGATAGGGGAATGTTAATGTTCTTTGCTGTTGCCTTTTACTAAGCACTTAGCTTAAAATTGATGACAACTGTTGCTGCTGTTTCATCAAGTCCTATTTGTGATGAGGGCACTTCACTAGAAAACTTCCAGGGAAAGCCACTCCTAATGTCAAGGTAGGTTTCTTCACAACTCGTCCAATGTAGGTGGTTAGTGTCGAACCCCAGCTCTTGAATCACAAAACTGGTAGCGTAAATTCGTTTCACAACTGGTCTCGTACCACGAACTTTTGAGAAAATAAAAGAACAAATGCCTCTGCTAAGTACATGGTGGTCGGAAGATTAAACAGGCGCCTTTTCCCGCTGTCCGTCAACCCGTTTTGTCTCTCAGAAAGTTTATTCTCCCTGAGCATAACTCAGGGCATATGCTAAGAAATCACCATTATTCTTTTGGTTAATTTACTGGGAAAAATGTGTCTGGACAGCGCGAATGCGATGGCTTGTGCCTGGCAGAACGTTATGAAGTTACATATATCTTACAAAAAGATACTATACACACTTTGCAAATATGATGTAATCATCACTCACTCACTCACTGCTCCATTCGGAGTCTGAGGTTACCTCTGCTTTTGGTTCTCTGTACGAACTAGCATGAAGCAATCACCAGCGCTTGCTGTAGTGGTTTATGAATATACTATTTTCAAATGCTGAGGTTGCCATCCTCGTATGACTTGTATAACCACTAGCAAGTACAAACATGTCGAATTCACATTGTAAAATATTGGTACAACTTACCCCAAAATTTTGCGATCTACAATCTCCGGACACAGATGAATGGACAAAGCAACTTAGAATAGATGCTTCGAACACTTGGTCTGTGGGTAATTTTGGAATCCCTCTTATGACGGGTGCTTTGATTCCTAGATTCACAGTTTTTGTATTTAAAAATGCGGGTTTTCTTTTAAGTTTCAAAGATGCCCCAAATACTTGATCCTGTCCCTTTTAATCTGAAATTCTGTCCGATTCTTCTCTGGCTCCTGGGAGTTGCTACGTTGACGTATTCCAATGCAGTGTGTTGTTTCTTCAAATTGTGTTAAGTTGTATTCCACGTTTCCCGCTTCAAGCTCCAACATGACAGTTCTGACACACACAAAAACAACCAGAGCGACAGTCTATTTCCTGCTCGCTATTGCACCAATCCTGCGCGAGACTAGATGGGTCGAGGTGTTTAATTGTTTTCTTCCCCCGCGTATTTAAAAATATCACTTTAAAATTTAACCACATGATCTATCTCTCAAATATAGCATGATTACTTCCGTCTCTATTAAACAGACTGGCGAACACATCTGTGATCTCGTCCCTCAATGATTGCCATGCTCGTAGTGTCTCCTCAGACATGTTTATCTGTGATTTTATCACAGACAATCTCTGGGCGAAGTGATTATGCATCGCATCTCCCCTGTTTAAAGGTGGGGTAATCTTAAAACTTTCCGCGGAGGCAGACACACCAAACTTGTCTTCTATTGTATTTTCCACCACCGTGTCGGGACGTGTTTACGAAGAACACGCATCCAGATAGTTATTCTTGTCTGGCTGACAAGAATTACGTGAAAAGTTTAACAAATGCTTCCCCGTTTATCGTATCCTGACCGTCTATTTGTAGGAGTTCACGACATGGGGCGATAACATAATAATCCGCCGGCCGGGACCATTAGCCGTGAAATATCACTATTGCAGTGTGAGAAATTGTATAGAAATCAAATGAGTGGTAATTGCACAAATTTGTGTGCGTAAAATGATGAAATAATTGAGTAGTGTAGGAGAGAAAGAAAGGCGTAAAAGGACACAACATAATATCGCATTTTTGTTACGCACAAATAATTACTTTTTTCCAAAGTCTTTGTATGTTCGTTTTTCGTATGTATGATCATTATTTGACTGAAATGCATGTTATATATATTTTATGGTCAAAGGGACAGAACCCGAAATATCGATACTACTATTTTTAATGGGTTTACCTCATCTTGTATAGAGACACGTTCGGTCTATAATGTCTTGAACGAAGCGTGACCATATCTCCTTATTTGGTAGTATCAGTCAACTGTTGTAGATGTTTGAAACCTTTCTTAACGCTTCTGTTCATGTCCATAAAAGGCGCGACTGTGTAAGACTTTTATCTCGAATGTTCTTAGAATCGTCTTATTGTGAACAGCGACTCAGAGATTGTCGCTCTGCGCATGTCTCGACTGGGTTGTGGTTTTGTTGTTCCGCCCAGGTCGGGGAGTTGAGAAATGGACTGATTGCGAGCGGACGCGCCTTGCGTCTTGTGATTCTCTGAGGGAAATACATTGTCTTTGTGAGTTAGTTAGCTAACTAGACTATTTCCCGGTATTAGTCAAGCCTGCCTGGAGGCATATGTTCATGGTTGATTTTCCGAAATAAGGTAATTCCTTTTGTAACGAACTTTATGCTATCATCTAGAGGTTCGTCATTTTGTCGCCTTTTTGCTCGCCTGTGTGATTCAAAATGGAGAGGTACTTTGACTAGGATTAAGTCATCGGTATCTTTATACCTGAACTAATTATATATATATGGGTCGCTCTAGACCAACAAGACTATTGTCTGTGTTCCAGGATTCGTTATATCAGAGATCACGTCCAAGTCAGATGGTTAGACTTAGGAAGGTTATAAAGGTCGAGCTGACCTGTAATCCATGTATGCTACTCACGTGCAGACAGTAAACGGACGTATTGTATACATCTGATCTGCTAGCATCAGGAAGGAATAATTATTATTGTCTATGAACATTAAGGATCTGCAGCTGACCACGGTTGCAGAAGTTATATGCATTATTTATCAAGCTTCGCTATGATATTTGTTTTCCATACAACTATTGAGTATTGACTTCTACATGACTGTCAGTTAACATGAGTTTGAATGCTGCATTCGTTGTACCTATGCTGACAATAACATACGTATCATGACTGTTTTGTGGCGTGCAATAAATGGTATAAACCTAAAGTGAAGTTACCATTTTTATGACTCTACACGTCATGTTGCCTGTGGTGTACCCTGAACTGTCCTACTGCAACACACACACAGCAACAATCTAAACCAGATAAGACACCCACATCTTACATTGTAATACCTGGTGTCGATAGAGGTGGTAATTTGACGGCATCCTAATTCCACCCTTATCAATTCATGGTGGCCAATAGTTGGTTTATTCTGGTACCAACTCTCAAGGGGGTCAACAAACCCAGACATCATCAGCAGACTACAAGACAACATTGCAGTTGCTATTCATCACCTTTGATGAAATTTTTTTTTGAAAGACGCAGCAGTACTGACAGTTGTTGATATTTTGAAACTACCCGGCGCTGCTCGGCGGTATTGAAGTTTGTCTACAAATAGAAGGACAAGTACCGAGCGAATGGATTTCCTGATCTGTTGAAAAGAAGGACAAGTGCCGTAACAACTGTTCCGGTCTCAGAATTACTGTTGCAGATTCAGAAGGTCAAGTTCAGAAGCTGTTTCCTGTCAGAAGCTGTTTCCTGTTAGAAGCTCATTTCCTTCGTCATGGCAGTTTACGAGAGCAGATATGGATCAACGTTGGATCATTGTCCTAAGAATGCTGATCACATCCTGTTTTGAACTGTGCTGACGTTGTGGATTCATAGAAGTTAAGTGGCCTGTTTTGTTTGTGAACTGTGCCCTTATGTTCTAACTGAGCCTTCTGTCTATCACATTTTCACACTATTTACATGTTTATATGTTATATGTTATTTGGATTTGTATTTATATGTTTATATTTCTGCGGGTTTTTCTCGGTTGGGCGGTGTCTTTCAGTAGATGATACCACGTCACAGAGGTTCTACTGTTAGCGTTTTCGTTAGGGACTGTGCGAATTTCCTACTGTGGAATTTGCTAGCGACAATCGTTGCTATATCTGTTTAGTTGTGACGAGTTGTGCTTTATTTTCGTTTTTTGTATATTTTTTTTTTGTTTCTCTCTTTCTTTCTGTTTTTTAGTTTCGATTTCGATTGTTTGTATTTGTAGGTCTCCTCTTTTCTATTATTCAGTTCTTTAAGTATATTTTTGTGTATACACTGTAGCGTCATTTGTTTGTTATTGTTTACATTGACTCTGATCTTTGTTTTTGTTTACATCGACTTTGATCTTTGTTATTGTTTACATTGTTGGTGACCTTTGTTATTGTTTACATTGTCTTGTTATTGTTTGCATAGTTCTTGCATAGTTAGCTTTCACTATTGTTACATATATGCTCATGCACTATTGATCTATAGTGCACTTATCATAACTAACTGGTGGTTTGTTGCTTATGCACTATTGTAGTGCAGTTATGATAAATAACTGATGGTTATGCACTGATTTGGGTAGTGCACTGATAATTAAGAGGTGACTTGTGATATTATTGTACAACTGATAATACAAATTGGTGTCAAGTCTTGTTTCCCACAGAGATTGGAGTAAACATAGTAATTATACAAGCAATTTATTAAGTCTTGTTGCTATTAAGATTGAAATAAGATAATTAATTATTTCAGGTTCTGTACTCACATTTTAGACATCATGTCTACATTTGAGTACTTTATTGAGCAGGGTAAAGCCCTTGGGAAGACAGGTGATAAATTAGAAGAATTTGCGACTGTTCAATATGCCAAGGCATTGAAGTCGGAGGAAAAGAAAATGAAAGAACTAACTGAACAAAAGAGAATAGATGCTGAAAATTTAAAACTGCAGATGCAGGTAGATGAAAAGAGATTACAAATGGAAATGGAAAAACAAAAAAGAGAAGCAGAATCTCAGGAGAAGAGACTTGAAAAAGAAACTGAAAATAAGAGACTTGAAATAGAGGCTGAAAATAAAAGATTAGAAAAACAGACTGAGGCTGAAGAAAGAAGGTTACAAAGAGAGTCTGATGAGAGAAAAGCAAAAATGGAACATGAAGAAAAACTCTTAGCTTTGGAGTTAGAAAAGTTGAAGTTATCTAGTAATGCTAATGATGCTAATAAGGTATCATCTGCTAATAAGTCTAATGCTGTTGATTTCAAGCTTAATTTACCAGCATTCAATGCTTCAATTGATGATATAACATTTTATCTAGATAGATTTGAAAGTGCATGTAAGGTGCATAATATAGATAAAACATTATATGTTTATCATCTATCCAAGATACTTAGAGGTGATGCTTTGACTTTGTTGGGTATGGTAGATGTGCCTGACAAGAACAACTATGAGGTTGTCAGGGCGGCATTGTTAAAGAAGTACCAACTTAACGAAGACGGATATCGTCTTAAATTTAAAAACATGTTACCAGAAACTGGAGTTGAATTCTCAGAATTCATCTCAGGCATACGTCTTACTTTTTTACGATGGGTTGAGCTGTCTAAGACAGAAAGTACATTTGAAGCCCTCATGGACTTACTTCTTAGAGACAAGGTTATGTCTTCTGTTAATGAAGCTTTTCTTTCTTTTCTTCATGAGCGTAAGCCTAAAAATATAAAAGAAATGGAAGAATACTGTAGCCAGTATGTTACTGCACATCCTCACATAACCATTAGCAACTCTAAGGTAAAAGAAGGTCTGCCAGTTGCTTCGGCAGCACCTTATGGCCCGAATTTTATGCGTAAATTTCAGGGTAGCCAGCAAAATTTCAATAAAAAGAGTAACCGTAATTATGCCCAGAACCAGGGTAATCAATTTCAGGGAGATTCTTCTTCCCAGAACTGGAGACAACCTAATATTACACGGTATTCTATTCCCGGTAACTTTAGGAATTTTCATAAAGGTAATCGGTATAGAGGAAAATATTTTTCTCAGAGACCTCAATACCAGGATAATAGAGGTTCTCAACAGTATAGAGATGGTAATGACAGTTATGGAAACTGGAACTCAAACCAGGATAAAAATTACAGTAGGGACTTTAATGATAATTGCAGAGGCAATAATGGTCGCGGTAGATCGCAACAAAAGAGAAAAAGATATCAACAGACAAACTCTGTTCAACAAGAATCTCAGGGAGCAGATAAACAGGTTAATAATGATAAAGACCATAATGCTATCGGATGCTCATCTTTTGACTTTGGTAGGGCAAATAAATGTATCCAATGCAGTACTTTATTTGATCCGAAAACCATTAGTACTCTAAGCTGTGGTCATCCTTTGCCCGCTCTTCCTGCTAATGTTGCTCATGATGGGAGAGGTTCTCTTATATTACATAAGGGGCTTGTAAATAGTAATCCAGTCTCGGTGTTGTTTGATTCTGGATGTACTACTGTCGGCGTTAGGCAATCTCTTGTAGATCCATTCTGTGCTACAGAAAAGGTCATCAAATGTGTCACATTTGGTGGCACGTTGGAAAAATATCCTACTGCCATAATACATATTGCTACTCCTTTCTTCACGGGAGAGGTCCACGCGTGTCTACTTCCAAACCCTATTGCGGACCTTATTATTGGTCGTATTCACGGAGTTAGGGAATGTACCCCACAGCAGATTGCTGTTTGGGAAGAGCAAAACATTGAAGCTACCAATATGGTGGTCACAAGAGCACATGCTCTGGATCCACCTCAAACTTCATTAACTAATAATGATGAAGTAAATGAACAAAATAGTCACTTGACTATTACACGTGACTCATTTATCAAATTGCAAGAAGAAGATCCGTCGTTACAAAAATTCTTCATTCTAGCAAAAAAAGGTGATCCTAATCAAAATACTAATAGAAAATCTTGGATTTCTATGAAGAACGGCGTACTTGTACGTATGGTACAAGACTCGACTACATCCACTCATTCACAAATTCTTGTGCCTAAGAGCATGAGGGTGCAAATATTGCAACATGCTCATGACTCGCAATGTGCTGGACATATGGGTTTTTCCCGTACAAAGTCGAGAGTTCTTGCGGCTTTCTTTTGGCCATTTGTGAGCAAGGACATACGAATGTACTGTCGCTCTTGCAAAGTATGTCAGGAGGTCAAATCTAAAGGACCACGACATGCTGCGCCTATTCAGGCTGCTGACATTCCAATTCGCCCTTTTCAAAAAATGGCAATAGATATTATCGGTCCTTTTAGAATTAAGTCGGCTAGAGGACATCAATTTATTCTTACATGTGTCGATATGTGCACACGTTGGCCAGAGGCAATACCTCTCAAGAGCATCTCAACTGCTGATATTGCAGACGCTCTTTGGCTGATATTTTCTCGCTTGGGTTTTCCCGGAGAAATATTGTCAGACCATGGCACTCAACTGATATCAGACACTATGTCACAGGTAATGTCTATGCTACATATAAAAAGGTCTCTCAGCAGTATCTATCACCCAATGTCTAATGGGTTGGTCGAACGTTTAAATAGGACTCTAAAAACTTTACTGGGTAAAATAACTGAGGATCATCCTCAGGATTGGGACAGGGTCTTACCCGCGGCTCTCTTTGCGTATAGAGAGGTCCCCAATGAACATACGGGGTTTTCCCCTTTTGAACTTGTCTTTGGCGCGCAACCGCGCGGCCCTATGTCTTTACTTCACGATCTAATCACTGCCGATAATATTAGCGATGAGACTCAGTCTTCTTATGAGTACGTCATTGCTCTTAGGAAAAAAATCATTGAGGCATGCAGACTAGCAACTTCGTCTTCCGAATTTGCTAAAGAAAAGGCAAGGCAGTTTGCGAATAAGAATAGATGTCTACGACAACTTTGTCCAGGTGACAAAGCTCTCGTTCTACTTCCTTCAAGGGAGAACAGACTTCTAATTGCATGGAAAGGTCCATATGCAATAGTCTCCAAAATTTCTGATGTCGACTATGTTGTCGATATTGATGGAAAGCATAAAACTTTCCACATAAATATGCTCACGGAATTTCATGAAAGACCAGACTATTTGCAGCCTATTTTCCAGGCAACGGACAATTCTCAAGTACCTCATGGTCAATACTCATCGCTGTCAGTTATACAGGATGAGGAAACTACTTTTTCTGATGTCAATCTTCCTCTTTCTATGGTCCCACTTTATTCTACGGAATCTTGGAAAAACGTGACCGTTTCTCCAAATCTTTCCGCTGAGGAACATCGACAAGTTTCTTCGATGTTGCAAACATTTCAGGATGTTCTTACAGACATCCCGGGACACACACATGTCATTGAACATGACATTGTGCTAACTGATCATAATCCTATCAGAGTCAGACCCTATCCAATACCTATCCATTTCCAGTCTCAAGTCGAGAAAGAATTGGATGAAATGATACGTTTGGAAATCATTGAACCATCCACTTCAGCATACTCTTCGTCTATGGTTATTGTTCGAAAGAAGGATAATAACATTCGCATTTGCGTAGATTATCGCAAATTGAACCAAGTTACGAAGTTCGACGCTGAACCTATGCCTTCATTAGAAGAGCTACTCAATAAACTTTCTAATTCTAGATTCTTTACCAAACTAGATTTGTCTAAAGGTTATTGGCAAGTCCCGCTAACTGAACGTGCCAAACCTTTTACAGCTTTTTCTACACCTAGGGGTTTATTCCAATGGAATTTCATGCCTTTTGGTCTTATGAACGCCCCTGCTACATTCGTACGCATGATGCGGCGAATTCTCGCATATCGTACAGATGTCATAGCATATCTAGATGATATCTGTCTATTCAGTGATTCCTGGGAAGATCACTATTTGGGTTTTACGAATTACTGTCTACTCTTCGCGAGTATAACTTGACTGCAAAACCCTCTAAAGCCTTTATAGGATTTAGTGAGATTTCTTTCCTAGGTCATCGTGTTGGTCATGGTCTTTTAAAGACAGAAGACCACAATGTTTCAAAAATACTTAACATTTCGGTCCCTAAGACAAAGAAACAAGTAAGGAGTCTATTAGGTTTGATCCAATTCTACGGACGATTCATTCCGAATCTGTCCTCCATTATGGCACCGCTTTCTACTTTATTGAAGAAAGGGTCGCCTAATTTGATCCGCTGGTCAAAAGAATGTCAATCCTCATTGGACCAGGTTAAAGACCTATTTTCATCTCCACCTATTCTTAGGTTACCTACTATTGAGAAGACTTTTGTTCTTCGAAGTGACGCCTCGTCAACTGGGATTGGGGCAGCACTAATGCAGGAGTATTCTGATACTCTGCATCCGGTGATGTATATCTCTAGGAAATTAAATGCTGCAGAAAAGAATTACTCGGTTTTAGACCGTGAGTTATTGGCTATGGTATGGTCTATTCTGAAGTTACAAAGATTTCTTCTAGGCGCACATTTCATTGTGGAAACCGACCAGAAAGCGCTTACTGCTATTCAGAGCAAAAACTTGAAGAGCTCGAGGTCCACTCGTTATGCCATAGCTCTTCAACCATTTCATTTCTCGGTTCGAGCTATCCGTGGTTCGGATAATGTAATGGCGGACATTCTGTCCAGATGCCCACACGATTCCACATGATTCTTCTGTCATATATATATATATATTTCCTGATATACAGTCCAATGTTATAATGACATGTTAGTAGATATTTTTTTCTCACTTTTTTGAGGGGGAAATTTATAACATTGTACCATGTAATTATCTAAGAAGGCTTAGTTAGTGATATACGGGCCAAAAGATCACTCGGCCACATTTAAATAAATTATTTTCAGGATTGTATTGAGAGATTTACCAGTTGTCTTTAAGATTTGTGTTATTGATATTTTCGCAGCACATCATTGAAGATGCGAGATTGTGTCCATTATGGAACTTTGAGTATATCAAGTCCTGTCCTAGATTGGGAGCGGATGATGTCCACATCTTCTTCTATTGAATGTTTTATGTCAACGAAGATCAACACATGTATTACTTATTAGTTACTGATGCATTACATAATGTAATAAAATAGTGCGGTATATTAATATATTACACCGCTATTTGCAACACATTGTATGATATCATAATTATATATTTGATGTCATATATTGGTATGAGAATAATTTGACTTTTATTATGATGTTGCCATCATTGTGGTTTGTGTTGGTGGCACCTTCCTGGGATATATACGCGTATACTTAGATAAATTTTTCTCTAAGGACCTGGGATATGATCTCAGTTTCGCTCCAAGTGTTGAGCTATTTTGTTAGGTATATCCGCGCATCATACGTGCGTTAGGAGCCTAGATTTTTCCGGCTCCAGGATTTAAAAAAAAAAATGTTTCATTTTTTTTTCCCGGGAGGGTGCGGTAATGTTACGCACAAATAATTACTTTTTTCCAAAGTCTTTGTATGTTCGTTTTTCGTATGTATGATCATTATTTGGCTGAAATGCATGTTATATATATTTTATGGTCAAAGGGACAGAACCCGAAATATCGATACTACTATTTTTAATGGGTTTACCTCATCTTGTATAGAGACACGTTCGGTCTATAATGTCTTGAACGAAGCGTGACCATATCTCCTTATTTGGTAGTATCAGTCAACTGTTGTAGATGTTTGAAACCTTTCTTAACGCTTCTGTTCATGTCCATAAAAGGCGCGACTGTGTAAGACTTTTATCTCGAATGTTCTTAGAATCGTCTTATTGTGAACAGCGACTCAGAGATTGTCGCTCTGCGCATGTCTCGACTGGGTTGTGGTTTTGTTGTTCCGCCCAGGTCGGGGAGTTGAGAAATGGACTGATTGCGAGCGGACGCGCCTTGCGTCTTGTGATTCTCTGAGGGAAATACATTGTCTTTGTGAGTTAGTTAGCTAACTAGACTATTTCCCGGTATTAGTCAAGCCTGCCTGGAGGCATATGTTCATGGTTGATTTTCCGAAATAAGGTAATTCCTTTTGTAACGAACTTTATGCTATCATCTAGAGGTTCGTCATTTTGTCGCCTTTTTGCTCGCCTGTGTGATTCAAAATGGAGAGGTACTTTGACTAGGATTAAGTCATCGGTATCTTTATACCTGAACTAATTATATATATATGGGTCGCTCTAGACCAACAAGACTATTGTCTGTGTTCCAGGATTCGTTATATCAGAGATCACGTCCAAGTCAGATGGTTAGACTTAGGAAGGTTATAAAGGTCGAGCTGACCTGTAATCCATGTATGCTACTCACGTGCAGACAGTAAACGGACGTATTGTATACATCTGATCTGCTAGCATCAGGAAGGAATAATTATTATTGTCTATGAACATTAAGGATCTGCAGCTGACCACGGTTGCAGAAGTTATATGCATTATTTATCAAGCTTCGCTATGATATTTGTTTTCCATACAACTATTGAGTATTGACTTCTACATGACTGTCAGTTAACATGAGTTTGAATGCTGCATTCGTTGTACCTATGCTGACAATAACATAAGTATCATGACTGTTTTGTGGCGTGCAATAAATGGTATAAACCTAAAGTGAAGTTACCATTTTTATGACTCTACACGTCATGTTGCCTGTGGTGTACCCTGAACTGTCCTACTGCAACACACACACAGCAACAATCTAAACCAGATAAGACACCCACATCTTACATTGTAATACCTGGTGTCGATAGAGGTGGTAATTTGACGGCATCCTAATTCCACCCTTATCAATTTTATTGCCACGGTACTTTTCATTACACAATAAAACCGTCTCAGCGGTTGTTTCAATATGAAACATAACACTAAAGAATTTCTATCTTGTGCGAGCTTGCTATCAATCTAGAAATTCAAACAAGTTTTTATATTTATTTAAGTCTTCAAAGAAGAAACTCTTTCCCAGTGTACTCCTTTCATCTAAATCTCCGTATGCCTTCTATTCATTTAACCTTTCATAGTCCGATTTTTCTTCTTTATCTATTTTTCTTCCCTTTCCTCTTTCATTCCCATTTTAACTTTATTTTCTTTCGATTTCTTCCTTCCTTTATTCCTACGTCGCTAAATTTCTCTCAGGCCTTTTTCTGTCTAATTGTGTCTACTTTATCTACCGCTGTTTTCAGTATCTAAGAAACCTGGACCTTTAATTCAGTTTATGATCTACTGAAGCAATTGGAACTCAAGGGGCAAGCGAGAACAAGAGCACTTATAAGACCTGATGAAACTGCAGAAACTTCATCGTGCTGCTATGAAACAACCACAGTTGGCTTTAGAATTCACAGGACAGTAAATTATATACAACAAAGTTGTTATCTTCACAACTTGCACAAGTTGGCAGAATGAATAAACCAGGAGTAAACTTATCTCATTCGAGAATTGAAACAAAAGTGGAGTGGCTTCAATTCCCTCCCCAAGGCGGGAAAAAATGAAAAGGAGGTTGACAGTTGGGGAGTCATATTAAATGTGGGTTCCCCCTACCTCCCCCCTCCTCCTCGGGATAAAGTAGATAAAGGACCAAAACGGTTTACACGACTTGGGGACGTGTGACGGGATTGTCTACCCTGCTCCACGGAAGTGGTCGAATATTGACCAGACTTAAATTATAATTATAAGGGTCTTCAAAGGTACCAAATTCGCTCAAAATTACTTTTGGCAGAGATATAAATAGAAGAATGATGCTTCTACTTAAGGGAGCCTCACAGGATTTTAAAGAAAAGGAAGCATAACAACTGCGATCATCTAAGCTGTCATGAACTTATTATTCTCCCGCCCCTTCTGTGAGGAAATATTGACTCATATTTTCTGAGCTTCCAGCTGAATGTGATTCAGCAACTAGTAGTTTAATAGCTCTATATGTTTATGTATTTAAAACAATAGTGTCATACGGGTGCAGACATACAATTAATTCAATAGTGATAGATCCAACTATAGATTTATATCTACAGATAAACAGGTTTAATAATCACTTATAAGCTCACAATGTAAAATGAATAAAGTTGTTTATAAAAAAAGAAGCGATGATATTTCTCATCATCAGATTATGTTAAATGTCGGTGGAAAATAGGAAAAGATTAGAAATGTCCATTGGCTTCGCTGTTATGGTATTTAGATGCCGATGTGGGGTCGGCTGGCCTCTGCTTCAGCCGCGGTTGGTTCCCACAAGTACCTTGGACTAGTCCTTCTCTTCAATAGTCAAGTCTGGTGTCTGTAGCACGTCTCATGCTTTAAGGCTGAGGTTAATACAAAGGTTGTCAAGCGTCTTCAAGACCCGTCTGATTTATGTGTCTAGCGTCGACTGTTGGCAACTGTCGTAGATTTTTGATAGGGGAATTAAGACTTGGGTTGGTCCCTTCTGAATAGATTAGAATGAGTAATAGCCACAGTGAGTGATGATAGTAGAAATAGATTTCCACGAGTGAGATGGTAGAAATCAATAGAGGCTGTCTCTGAAATCGAGAATCTTTTCTCTCTTTTAGCCTATCTTCTACAACAGATCTAGAGGAGTCAGACAGTCTATTGACTATATATATATATATATATATATATATATATATATATATATATATATATATATATATATATAAATATATGTAGTCAATAGTCTGTCTGAGTATATATATTTATATATATATATATATATATATATATATATATATATATATATATATATATATTACCACTCACGTGCACACACACACAATTGACGACATGTAGACGCATGCACGTGGGAAAACTATCACAATGATTATATAGATATTTTGGAACGAGCTGACGCGACACACTGATTAAGTTCAAGGGAATTTTTAATTATCAGAAAATCCCATCACAACACATAAAATTACATCAAAGCATATACAATTAGTCATAAAGTCAATAAAAATGCTACAAGAATGACAGACCACAGCATGATCCTTTCCCTCGATGTTTAGCCCACAGTCTTGTTAGAAGAAAAGTGATAGCCCAAAGAGTCACGGATACATATGATTTAGTCTAAGTCTTCCCTTTAAAGGTATGAACAAACTTGGATACTCTGCTCTTTCCTAAGGAAAAATATTTGTTAGCAACAAAACTTGCATCAAGAAATTTAAGACAGCGAAAAAAATGGGTGCCAAAATACCACAATAAAGGAATCGCTCAGTCCTGCATTCACTCTATTCAGTCATCAGGGATCCCTGTCACACATTCTTACCTACAATCGTGCTGTTGTTCGCCGTCTGGCGCAAACTTTAGGACACTTCTCTACAGTGAATCTGTATTCTTTGGATAAAGAGAATCCCAGCTCTGCAGATACAGATTTCTTCCACTGCTCCGGGGAGCATTCACTTCACCAGTTTATTTTAAGATTACTGTTAAGGTCACTTGAATCAGTTTGGGTAAGAAAGTTTAAACGGGCTCACAGTGTCAGAATCACGAGGTTTCCACTACTTAGGAAAAATGGCAGGTTTGTAACTTCGATTAAAGGTAAAATTCTGGGTCACACCACAAGGTTTCAAAATCGTCGGAATGTTAATTTCTTGTAATATGTTACTCGCCCAAGGGCTGACATGTACTTGATGTTTTTATCAGGAAGAATTTAATCTGGCTTGGTAGGTGCAGTTATTTCATTAAAATCTTAAAGTTCTTGCAAAGGTTAACACCAAGTCTTTAAGGAAAATGTTTTAGTTCTTCACAGATATTACTCGTGTACTCAACGCTGGCAAAGTTGGGTCACCCCCAGTTTTCACTGTATAAAGAAAGAACAACATATAAAATACTATACATACTATGTACTCCGGTTATAACTTACATTATAAACTGCAAGCGGAGAGCTTGACTTATCGTTTAAAACTTCCCGTGAAATAAGTTATATTCATAAAATCATTCATCATGAATTAGAAATACATACGTATTTCGTCAATACTCAATGATGAATCTATGCAGCTATAAGTTAGTTGAAATATTCACGACGGGTTATTAGCAGTTAAATTAAATTTATTTATAGCTGCATGAGTTTGAAGCTAGAAATTATCATTTATTCTGCTTTCCACTGAAACACGTCAGCTAGAGAATATAACAGACTTATAAATCAATCCTACTGCACAAAAGAAACTAATGAAATAAATCGGCGATTAACCCTTAATCACTCACAAATAATACTAGATATCTAATATTTACCTCCACATAGAACTACAGATTAAATACTACGAAACTAGAATCCTTCAATATAATGGTAGTCTAGAACTCGGCAAAATGTTGCCAAGAAACTCAGAACTTTTTCAATATACAAGATAATTTCTAGCCCGAGTGATCTGTCTACTGCGAATCTTGAGTATGAATGACCATTCTAAAACTCTCTCGGGTAGATATATCTTAAACAGACAAAGGATGCACGCTATTTCGCAAACCCGAAATAGCACCGGTATCTCCCCTCTCCTAACACTTCACATTAGCTCAGACCCTGCCATAACCTGCCAAAACGCGTCTTAACGCCTCACACGACATGTGGCCGTTCTTAGCGATGCATGTCTGGCGCTTTCCACACCTCAGGCCAAGCGACTGGCCGAAGGAGCGTGGTGTCAGGTGAAAATGAAGACGATATGTCTCATTTTAGAACGCTGCAAGAGTGTCATATCACATTTATCGCCGAGCGACTAGCCTGAAGAAACGCCCGTGCCAGATGAAAATGTAGACAATTGTCTACATCTATGTCTGGCGAAACGAATTATCACACATTCCGTCTACCTGCAGCTACTGACATCTGATGTAATACAATGCGTACTCAGTAAGAGAAAAGAAACAGGTAAACGTCAGAATGGGAAAGTAAATTTTGTCGCAAACGAACGAATGCGAAAAAACATGAAAAGGATGAAAGAGCTCTATAAAGTAGAGGACACGGGTAGAAAAGAAAGAATATAGAAAATTTATTGATCATAAATGTCTATGCGACAGCAACTTGTACCACAAACTAAGAGGGAAACGAATGCCTCTTTTGAGTATTGGGTCTCCTGATATGAGCATCAGGCGATCACACCTTTCATCCTCTCCTTCATCTTCCTCAGAAAGTTTATCCTCCCTATATATATATATATATATATATATATATATATATATATATATATATATATATATATATATATATATATATATATATATATATCTTAGAGTTGTGCGTCCACCATGACCTCTGCGTGACCAACACCTACTTTCAGACAAAACCCCAGCATAAGGTGTCATGGAGACACCCACGATCCAAGCACTGGCACCAACTTGACCTGATTCTCGTCAGAAGGCCACTCCTCAGGTCTGTGCTCTCCACGCGCTCGTACCATAGTGCAGACTGTGACACAGATCACTCCTTGGTTTGCTGCAAAATCAGAGCACAACCAAGAAAACTCTATCGTGTCAGACATGAAGGGAAACCACGCATTGATACCAGCAAGATGTCAGACCCTTTCATGATCGCTCAATTCACTGCGACCTTCAAGAAAGTGCTCAGTAGCCCTCAGCATGGTGATACTATTACAGAGAACTGGGAGCATCTACGGAACACCATTCAAAGTACTGCACTTGCCACCTTTGGTAAGAAAACAGCAAAGTCAAATGACTGGTTTGACGCTTCATCAGATGTGATGGCACCTGTTATTGACGCTAAGCGCAGTGCTATGAATGAATACAAACGTTCACCGAGTGCCATAACCCTACAGATCCTGAGGGCTACGAGAAGCAAAGTTCAACAAACTGCTCGACGCTGTGCAAATGACTATTGGCTCCAGCTCAGTGAGAGCATCCAGATCGCAGCGCAAACAGGCAACATTAGACAAATGTATGACGGTATAAAGAAAGCACTTGGCCCCCATAAAAGTAAGACGGCACCGCTAAAAACCATCAGCGGAGAGAAACTAACCGATAAGGGTAAGCAGATGGAGAGGTGTGTCGAGCACTACTCTGAGCTTTACGCTAGAGACAATACCGTTACGCCTGCAGCCCTTGATGCTGTCAATAGTCTGTCAACTATGGAGGAGCTGGATGCCGAACCAACATTAGAGGAACTCAGTAAGGCCATTGATAGCTTGGCCTCTGGCAAAGCACCAGGCAGTGATGGGATTCCTCCTGATTTAATCAAATGCTGTAAGAGCACGCTATTACATCCCCTGCATAGGATGCTGTGCCAGTGCTGGGAAGAGACAACTATTCCTCAAGACATGCGAGATGCCAAGATTGTAACACTGTATAAAAATAAAGGAGACAGAAGTGATTGCAATAACTACAGAGGCAGCTCTCTTCTTAGTATTGTTGGTAAGGTTTTTGCCAAAGTCATCTTAATCCGACTACACAAGTTAGCTGAGCGCATATATCCAGAGGCACAGTGTGGATTCCGAGCTGGCAGATCAACAACAGACATGATCTTCTCTCTCCGCCAGCTTCAGGAAAAATCAAGAGAGCAGAAAAGACCATTATATATCGTCTTTATAGACCTCACAAAAGCATTCGACCTGGTTAGTAGGGATGGACTCTTTAAAATCCTCCTGAAAATAGGCTGCCCTTCTAAAATGCTGGAAATGATAAAGTCATTCCATGACGACATGAAGGGAACAGTCCAATATGCTGGAAGCACGTCACAGCCCTTTGATATACGAAGTGGCGTTAAACAAGGCTGTGTTCTGGCTCCGACCCTCTTCGGAATCTTCTTTGCCTTACTCTTGAAACATGCATTCAGAGATGCAACTGAAGGAATATGCCTTCACACTAGGTCAGATGGCCGTCTGTTTAATCTTTCAAGGCTGAAGGCAAAAACAAAAATCAGAAGGGTCACTATAAGAGACTTGTTGTTCGCTGATGATGCTGCAGTCGTCACTCAAAGCCTCACAATAAGTCTAAAGAAAACGAATGTGCTGAGTCAGGATGTGGGTGCTGCACCAGTTATCACTATCGATAACTATGAATTGACAGTGGTGCACCACTTCACATACCTAGGGTCTACCATCAATGACAAACTCTCACTGGATACAGAAATCGACAGCCGCATTGGCAAAGCTGCAGCTACCTTTGCCCGCCTCACATCGCGTGTTTGGGGAAACTCTAAACTCACAATGAAGACCAAAGCTGCGGTATATAATGCCTGCGTCACCAGCACACTCCTATATGGCAGTGAGACCTGGACGACCTATGCTAAGCAAGAAAGAAGGCTCAATACCTTCCATTTGCGGTGTCTACGCCGCATCCTCGGCATCTCGTGGAAAGATAAAGTGACAAATGTCGAGGTGTTGTCACGTGCTGGCCTTCAAAGTATGTATACGCTGCTTAGACAGCGCAGACTTCGCTGGCTTGGCCATGTTCGCCGCATGGAAGATGGTCGCATCCCAAAAGATATCTTCTACGGACAATTAGCAGATGGCAAGAGAACAGTTGGGCGACCACAGCTGAGGTTCAAAGATGTGTGCAAGAGAGATATGAGGGCACTGGACATGGATCCAGCAACATGGGAGGTTGAAGCTGCCGATCGCACTAAGTGGCGATGCTATTTACGGCACCACCTCAGATTGGGCGAAGAGAGGCTCACACAAGAAGCAGAGGTGAGGAGAAAACGTCGAAAGGAGCACCAGGAAAATAAGCAGCTGAGGGCTGCCACCTCAGGGGCGCATTCCCATAGTCAGTTATGACTGAAGGTGCTATTATTATTATATATATATATATATATATATATATATATATATATATATATATATATATATATATACATATATATATATATATATATATATATATATATATATATATATATATATATACCATGATATCTACCATCTACTCCCAGCTCTCTTTGGAGCCAGGGACCATCTCTGCTGTTGGTTCTCTTTGAGGAAACCCACACAAAGCAGTCACCAGCTCTTGCAGTGGTGGTTCATGTGTCAGGTTATTTGCAGTGATGAGGTTACCAGCCTCATATGCAACTGTACATCCACAAGCAAATTATACAGGTCAAAATGCAAATATATAATGATAAAATATACATCTTACACCTTACCCCGATATCGGGCGACCACGTAATTTTTGCACAGCTAACGTCTAAATATTGTCGGGCAACTTTTGAGATGCCGATCTATTCAGGTGTGTTATATGTCTAACTGGGTGCACTTGAAGTAGGATCCTAGAACTTAAGGCACAAAATGATGACTCTGGAGTTACTCCCTTCTAATCTTAGGATTCACTTTCAGTCCTATGGCCTGTCCTATATTTGAGTCACAATATATTGTGTTCCTGGCTGTCTATGATTCCTCCTTGACGAAATTGGAAGTCAGTGAAGCAGTCTTACAAAGCTGTGTGGGGGAAAGGTGCACTCAGAAGTAGTCCATCTTAGCATCTCAGTGTACAGTGCAATGCGAAACCAAACCAATAAATCATAGTTATTCTAATGACAGCAATACAATGTCACCTGAACATCGACAACCTTTGACGAAACTTGTTAATAGTATTACCAGGCAGTGCTTGTTCTGGAATCCCCACGGTAAGAGAAGTCGAAGAGACCAAGGAACACATGGAGAAGAGAACGGGATACAGGCATAACATGACATGAAGAAGACATAGAGAGACCTTGAACTGATGGCACGTAACAGGAAGAATTGTCACAAGTTTGTTGAAGGCCTATGCTCATTGGGGAGCTGAATTGCAGTGATGATAAACATTGACATGTTTGTAATGTTACGTAAATAAACCAGTTATACATAAATATGTTATACATAAAACCTGTTATAAATAAAATCTGTTATACATAAAACCTGTTTTACATAAAACCTGTTATACACAAAATCTGTTATACATAAAACCTGTTATAAATAAAATCTGTTATACATAAAACCTGTTTTACATAAAACCTGTTATACACAAAATCTGTTATACATAAAACCTGTTATACATAAAACCTGTTATACATAAAACCTGTTATACACAAAATCTGTTATACATAAAACCTGTTATACATAAAACCTGTTACACATAAAATCTGTTATACATAAAATCAGTTACACACAAAACCTGTTATACACAAAATATGTTATACATAAAACCTGTTATACATAAAACCTGTTATACATAAAACCTGTTATACACAAAATCTGTTATACATAAAACCTGTTATATATAAAATCTGTTATGGTTCAAACCCGGGCGTCAGCGTTTGAAGAAATGTTTACGGCCGGAAATTTGACTGAATAGCCTGAACGGCTCCTGTGATAAACCCTCTGTGGATGGGAAGGAGCGAAGCTCCTGACCGGGTTGGAAGGAAAGTCCTCAGGTTCCCCAGCCTCGCAATGACATGTCATTGGGCCGAAGGGCTGAAAGCCCAAGTGCCGCTGGTTAAGGAAGGAAAAAAAAAAAAAAACCTGTTATACATAAAACCTTTTATACATAAAATCTGTTATACATAAAATCAGTTACACACAAAACCTGTTATACACAAAATCTGTTATATATCAAATTTGTTATACATAAAACCTGTTATACATAAAACCCGTTATACATAAAACCTGTTATACATAAAACCCGTTATACTTAAAACTTGTTATACATAAAACCTGTTCCATAAAACTTGATATACATAAAATCTGTTATACATAAAATCTATTACACATAAAACCTGTTATACATAAAACCTGTTTTTATACATAAAACCTGTTATACATAAAATCTGTTATACATAAAATCAGTTATACAAAAACCTGTTATACACAAAATCTGTTATACATAAAATTTGTTATATATAACACCTGTTATACATAAAACCCGTTATACATAAAACCTGTTATACATAAAACCTGTTGTACATAAAACCTGTTATCCATAAAACTTGACATACATAAAACCTGTTATACATAAAATCTATTTTACATAAAACCTGTTATACATAAAACCTGTTTTTATACATAAAATCTGTTATACATAAAACCCGTTATACATAAAACATGTTATACATAAAATATACCAACGGGCTGATCACCCGTTTGCCAGTCACTTCGATTACGGAAACAACAGCAGATGGATTGATTTGCCGTTGCCCTAAAGACGCCATTAGGCGTGATGGGAAACAATGGCAAAGAAAACCTATCTGCTGTTGCCCTAAGACGCCACTAGGCGTAAAGGCCACTGACTGCTTTGACGGTCGGTGGCTAAGGATGGAAGAAGACATAAAATATGTTATACATAAAACCTGTTATGAATAAAATCTGTTGTACATAAAATCTGTTATACATAACATCTGTTATACATAAATAAACGTACCACAAAATTTACACGACATAAATAAAATCGAACATAGAACAGCTCAGTTTTGTATCATCATCACCATCGCCCGTTTGTTCCCTGTGCAGCATAGACCTTCATCAGTTTCACGCCAGCCCTTCATGTCCTACACCATCCGTTCAAGGTTTTTCCATTTCTTCTTTATCCCGTTTAATTCAGTCATTTCCCATTGCCATGTGTTTTCACGTTTCCTTTTTTTTTTTTCAGTTTCCCTGCAAATCTAAATAGAATAACAACGTTGTCTAACCGTTTGAAAATACAGAAACGGGTTTTTGAACTTTTCAACTTCCAGCGAACATTATACTGTATGTGCGCCAAGGATTGTCCTATCAGGACGACAGACCGATTTGTCGGCTATTTTGCTTAGCACTGAAAGAGTTAAAGAAACATCTACATCACGGACAACCCAGGGGCTTTTGAGATCTACTTTAGTAACACTGAGCCCTCCAAAGATTCACCATATATATGTAAATATATATATATATATATATATATATATATATATATATATATATATATATTTTAAATATGTGTGTCCGTGTGTGTGTGTTTGTGTGTGTGCGTGTGATTTTATGCGGAGGGAGGGGGTGTGTGATGAATCTAACAAAGAAAAGATCGCGTTCCTATTTCATGCAGTCACGAATATAGTTTTGTAGCCAGCTCGAGCGTTTTCATTGGGAATGTAGAAAAAGTGACTTTGATCCTTGGGACACCACGATTTTAAATGCTGGCGGAGGTTATCTAGTCCGATATTTCCCTAGTATAAAAAGTCTTTGTTTCTTTTTTTCGCAGACGCCTAAAGATCTACCAATTCCTCTATTGAGATCTACCGACTATCCGTCAGCTGGTGGCCGACCCCTGATCTACATCGCTTGAAAACCTTCTGGCTCTATGTTTATAGCGGTGCATCAGGTCAACTGTCACACCTTCTGGGGGAGACTAGATGGTAACCATTACTTTGAAAGCCAAGACGTCTTTCTTGCTTAAACTACAACAACTAGCCTTGACATTTATGGGAAAAAATCGCCGTGAACAAACATTATAATCAGAATCTAAAAAGCCGGTATTTTTAAATTAATAAACGCACGTTTTTAATTAAAAAATAGAAATAGGTCAGAAAGGGTGCAATTTATGGAGCGTATTTTTAAGGCTATATGTCTTTACTGCTGTGTAAATCTCTAATTTTTTTATGACTTTGTACACATCAGAAGCCCTGTATATTTTAACAGTGAAGCTTCAAACTTCTACATTTTAATGTTAGTGCATGTGTAGATGTAATGTATAACAATTTGTGAAGTAGAGACTGTGGCGTTGGATAGGGCACACATAGTGAAAACCAGTTAATATTCTTCATCTTGTCTCTCCAGGGTGAAAGAATGAAAGAGCGAACGAGCTTTATTTTAATCCAGATTATTATTTTAATCCAGATTATTATTTTAATCCAGATTATTATTTTAATCCAGGTTATTATTTGAATTAAGATTATACGAACAGAACTCATTCAAACTGGCTAAGTATAATGATCTTGAGACATGACGGGTTCACAGAAAAAGGCATAGCTGTAGAGGTAGGTGCAGGAAGTCTGGTGGCTGCCTCACTGTATGATCTACTGAAACTATTGGGTGTGAAAGGACAATCAAGAACGAGGCACTTAAGATGCTCGGTGAAACGGCGGAAAGTGCATCGTGTTGGCTGGCTGTGGAGAAAACGCAACTGGCTATGAAATTCAGGATAATAATTCATATACAATATAATGTTTACATCACAATTACCTCAAGCTGGTTGTTGTATTGTCGGGGTTTTATTATATTCTTGAGTGGGTAAGAGTGGCACGGTAAGCGAATGTTATTATTGTTGCTGATTTAAATACTATCAGCTCAGGTCGGGCTTACAGGTGGCCGACAGATTGTGGCTCGTAAAGTTAGACCAAAAAGTTACTCAAAGAACATCGTACAAATGGTGTAGTCATAAAGTTTGATTAACTGGAACAAGATGTACGCAAGATTCATGGCTCAACATGGACGATGCATTTATTCGTAGACGTAATACAGAGTCAATCATAGTAGTAGCAGGCACCATCAATAACGTAGGAAATTACATTGAGGCATCATGGTGCATAGCAATCTTATATATCTTGATCATGTACTTGATCGACATTCTATAAGCAATCAAAGAAAAATTCGTCAATAACTGATATCTCTGCCTAGCATATAATAGGGATGACGTTGGGCAGACATCATTAATGCTTGTCTAAGTGACGCAGGACTGAATTGCATCAGAGAGACAAGTTCAGGGTTCCACTGAGGACGATGATAAGAACTAGGGGAGGAAGCATGGTGATCTCTGATTTCTTCCGTTCTTGTTTTAGCGTTGGTAGGACTATTCTGAGAGAGAGAGAGAGAGAGAGAGAGAGAGAGAGAGAGAGAGAGAGAGAGAGAGAGAGAGAGAAACTAAACACATGTAGTTAGATATGGACATGAAAAGTGATAAAAAGACATGAAACGATCTTAAACAGATGACACAGGGGATGAAAGCTCGCCGTTTATTTGTTGAAATATCTGTGCTCATGGCCGGCTCTCGGGCAGTCTGAGCCGTGTGGTCGCACGGCGCACCGACTTGGGGAAGATAGCGACATTTTCTTTTTTGTATAATTAACATTTTAAAAGAACAAGAAAAATGAAACAGAAAGGGTTAAAGACAACAATTATTTGCTTACATGAAATTTTTCGTTTTCCTATATGTCTATATTATTCCTTTAAAACAAAAAAACGCATCGAGCTGACATTTCTAATTCTACGCGAATTAATAGGGGAAAAAACACCCAAAAACAAAAGTAAATAAATGAATATTTGAATTGTTTTTGTTCCGTAAAATGCTGCAATGAGTATCTTACTTACTATACATAGCCGCTCCTCTTCTACCGTGAGGTGTAGAGATTTGGAAGAGAGAGTGACAAACTATCATATCGGCTATCTTCCTCCTGACCTAGTTCCATTCTAGTCCTCGGTCCTTCAGAGATTGTCTAATGTTGTCCTCCCAGCAGACTCTGGGTCGTCCTGGAGGTCTAGATCTCTGGCTTTTAGCCTCCCAGCAGTGAGCATCACTGGCGAAAATTACAGTGCGATCCAACACAATAGCATGAAATTGATTCTTGTAACAGTACATATAGAACTGCTCCGAGGATGGGGTAGGAACGCAATCAGGAGCCTTGCACCACTTTAGAAAAATTCGTAGCTCTGTATGTGCTATATAGAGAGCCTAAATAAAATAAACAAATGAATATATGTAGAATCTGCGTTCTATTGACAAATTGGTTAGCGTGCTTTCATCTCGCCACAAAGGTACTGAGTTCGAAACACTGTGGTGTCACGCTTCAGTTTACCCAACTGTAATTGGGTACCTGACTGTGCTTTGAGTTAGGGAAGAAAAAGGCAGTGAGGTGTCACCGTGGGGTTTGCCCGAGCATTATTCATGCTATTGTTAAAGTGAGATAAACAGTTTAGACAGCTCACAAGAGAAAATAATGAATGAAAATAATGGTATTGCTAACTGAAAATGGTTCAGAATACCGGTTCGTATTAACTAATAGTGAGTGATTATAGTGAGTTGTAAACAGAATGTTCGAGAACAGAAAAAAAGGCTTGACCAATAAATTTAAGGAAAAAGATTTGGGTCACCGAATCGGAAGAGTGGCGAGAAAAACACACCCCGAGAAATGACCAGAGGTCATGGCAGTGAGTCCTGAGTTGTCTTCAGGAAGAAGGTGTGATCGCTGTGCGGACAAGATGTACCTTCTGTGGTTTTACAGATAGAGTTTTTTGTATGTAGATATATTCAGATGTCCAGCCATCACTAGCCAGTGTTATTCTATCGGGAGATAGTATTTGATTCTGTAGTTCACAGTTAAGGTGTATTTCTGAAAGAAGATCAGCGTTTATGCTGTATTTTTTATGTAAGTATTGAACTGAGATTATAATTTGCACAGAGTAGAATTTTGTTTACTGGAGAGTCTTGTAGAAGTACAATTTGTCAGTTCATTATGAGAACTGTACGACTTTGTACCAAGAAAACGGATGGTTATAACGACTATGTGTAAAGTAAACAAGAGGCTGAACACATATGAAGGGGACTAGAGATGTTATAAAAGAACCATAATGAACAAGGTTTGAAGTGTCCAAAATTGTACATGATTATCACGAAAAAGTGAATGTAGACTTTTATAGAAGAACTTCAAATATGCTCTCTCACTTGTAAGTGTCAGAATGGTGAACATACATTTATTTATGCATGAGATGAATTTTCTCGCTAGGAGCAGTTATAAGAATGCTGATAAAGAGCATTAATGATGAGTATTGTTAGACATTGATAGTATTATTGTCATAATTTGATTGTATTGCCTATAGATTCCAGTTGTAATGCACATTTATAGTAAAAGAGAAGAAAGAGAGAAGAGAAAAGCATAAAAAAGATAAGAAATTCATCTCACGCAGGTACAGGTACCAAGAGTATACAAGAAGCACTATTGGTGAACATCCTCACGACACATTTCATAACCTTTTTCCCCTTCACCACCCACAAAGGATGTACCCCAGTTACCATTGCGCTGACTATATAGCGACACCAGGAACGCGACATGCTTCGCAGTAGTGCTGCTCTGAGCAGTAATCATAGTTTGAACTTAGTAGAAGAATTAATAAAGATATCATATGTGATTACTTGAGAGATGATAATGATGACACAGCCAGGTAGTCACGTTGACATAAACTTTAGCCAGAAGGATGTTCTATATTTCATGAAGTTTTTTACATATGTATATGACGCTTATAGTTTCAGACAGAATTAACGACTTAAACGGTGCATCCAAGGCTAAGATCAGTCGGGCACATCAAATTCTGACCTGAATAATGACACATATCTTTCACTATCACCCCAGGACAGTTTACTATCCACGTTTTCGTCATGTTATTAAGTGTAACTCCGCCTATCTGACCGTTTTAATTTAGTAGTGATATTAACGGCAGATACTACAGACATAACGAGTGCTGACAAATCTCTGTTTCCAGAGACAGCTACAATGTCGGCTGCATGTAAATATATATTGCATGTATTAAATTATTACTGATAAATTGCTGTGTCATATGAGGTTGTATATTTAAATAAATGATTGATGATATACCTCAATTGAAGCATTAAGTATTGGTAACGGAATGACATTACATCCATGGTTGTATTTTTTTTTTGCGCCTTTCAATATTAGAACTCATAGTTTGTAAATGCATATGTACATGAGCCGGTAGAGGATAGTTCATTACAGTTAGGGACTAGATAGTTGTTGATAGAAAGCAAATGTCTCCCTACGGGATACATTTGTGTGGCCCCGGGTTGTATGTCACCGTGGGGTTTGCCCAAGGATTATTCATGCTATTGTTAAAGTGGGATAAACAGTTGGGACAGCTCACAAGAGAAAATAATGAATGAAAATAATGGTATTGCTAACTGACAACGGTTCAGAATACCGGTTCGTATTAACTAATAGTGAGTGATTATAGTGAGTTGTAAACAGAATGTTCGAGAACAGAAAAAAAATGGCTTGACCAATAAATTTAAGGAAAAAGATTTGGGTCAGCGAATCGGAAGACTGGCGAGAAAAACACACCCCGAGAAATGACCAGAGGTCGTGGCAGTGAGTCCTGAGTTGGTCTTCATGACGAAGGTGTGATCGCTGTGCGGACAAGATGTACCTTCTGTGGTTTTACAGATAGAGTTTTTTGTGTGTAGATATTTAGATGTCCAGCCATCACTAGCCAGTGTTATTCTATCGGGAGATAGTATTTGATTCTGTAGTTCACATTTAAGGTGTATTTCTGAAAGGAGATCAGCGTTTATGCTGTATTTTTTTTAAGTAAGTATTGAACTGAGATTATAATTTGCACAGAGTAGAATTTTGTTTACAGGAGAGTCTTGTAGAAGTACGATTTGTCAATTCATTATGAGAACTGTACGACTTTGTACCAAGAAAACGGATGGTTATAACGACTATGTGTAAAGTAAACAAGAGGCTGAAAACAAATGAAGGAGACTAGAGATGTTATAGAGGAACCATAAAATGAACAAGGTTTTAAGTGTCCAAAATTGTATATGATTATCAAGAAAAAGTGAATGTAGACTTTTATAGAAGAACTTCAAATATACTCTCTCACTTGTAAGTATCAGAATGGTGAACATACAATTATTTATGCATGAGATGAATTTTGTCGCTAGGAGCAGTTATAAGAATGCTGATAAAGAGCATTGGTATATGAGTAAATAGGAGCAGTCTGGGAAGACTAAGGAAGTCTACTGGAGAGAAGAATAAGTTAAAGAGGAATACGGAAGTTACACGACATAGAATTCATGTATGAGTTAACTTGAAGTATAAAGACCCAGTAAAGGCTTCTAGACGAACTCTACCATTTGAATAACTTATTGTACGTGTTGTTTTATTAAGTTATTAAAAGTTGTTTTGAAGGAACATAATGAAGTTGATTCCATCTTTATGAGTTGCTGATCGCATGCCATGTACATTTAAACTACCACTATACGAAGTCACTATTACATCAAAGAAGGAACGGAACGGATTTGAGTTGTATAGAAAACGATAGGAATATCATCCAGGAATTTACACCTCTGGCGGAGATGGCCAGTAATGATATCAACTAAATAACTTGGAAGATAAAGCGAAGTAGTTTACCAAATATAGACTACGTCACTAGGCCTGCCATCTGCCACCTAGTAACAAAATATAACCAGGCATGTGACATACGTCTTATTGGCGCCGTAACCAGACCTATGACATGAGGACAGGAACTGGTCACCCCATCTCTCGAAGCTAGACTTAGTAGAGTGAAGTCTCTAACACTTCACTCCCCTACGACAGTATCTGCTATGGGACTAAATACCTTACCATGTTGAAACTTCTCCTGCAGCGACTAACCAAGTTTCAAGTCTGTGGAGGGAAGAAAAAACCGACGAAAGTTACAATGGTTATTTATCACCGGATTCAACATTTCCAGCTCTTGAAGCTCTCTGACACCGAAATCTTGCTGCTTCATCTCTGCTCTTGACATTATCTCTTCAAGTCACTCCGATCACAGGTAGACAATTCTAAAAGTGTGACAAGACCAGTGAGTAAGGACAAAGGCAATCTTTTTCGATCACTTCCCTTCATTCTTGCATACACTTTCAACTTCAGGAGTAGCACAGGATTTCAACTAAAAGCACGCCACGCTTTCAGATCCTGTGCAATGTGTTCACATTTTTTTCCTTGCGGGTTTTACCTTCTTGTGAAGAGGAACGGTGCTTTCAACCTAGACTTTAGTCGGTTGTTCATATCAGAGCACAATTTGTCATTTAAAAAAAAGTGAGCTCTTTTAACTGAATTAAAGCGTTGATAGAAACAAAGTTCTTCGTAATCACCTTTTCGCTCCTCAAGGATCGTAGGCCTTCAACAAACTTATGTCACGTCTAAGAAAGATCTTAAGCTGATGGCACAGGACAGGAAGACTTAGCATAAGTTTGTTGAGGGCTTATGTTCAACGGAGATGTGAAGGAGAATGTTGATGAGATTGTTAATGTTTTTCTAACATGCAATATCATATACTGTACATACAGAACTGATGAAAGCCAACAGTTAAGCAACAAGATTATGCGTTGGCAATCACAGTTCTTTGAATACGTCATGAGAAGTAAAAAATTAACAACTGGTAAATCCAGTTCATTATCCGGAGTGGCAAAGAGGTATGGCGTCCGTCTCGAATCCTAAAGGTACCAGGTTTGATTCCCAGTAGAGGGAATATAATTTATGGACACTTTTTTTTTCAGAACCAGTGGTCCTCATAATGTCATTCTCCCCCTGGTCTCCTGAGTACTGAGGTCGGATGCCTATCCTTCTCGGATAAGGGCGAAAAAAATAGAAGGTCACGTGTGCAAGTTACGCACGTTAAAAATTCAACGGCAGTTGGAAATCGTAGGCCATACGGCCGTTGCACTGGCAAATTAAAAAACAAAAAAATTAGAAACCTACCCACTACACACAAAAATTAAGGAATATGTGATTCCTATATACACACATTGGGCTTCTCGCAGGTGCTACGGGTTTCGTGCACTGTGCTGAGATCTTCATTATGTGATCTAAGGGAAGAGATCGGAGCACTGATGGAGTTGCCCGTGTGCAATGAAGATAGTCCTTAAAACCAAATCCAGGTCCAAAAGAAGAAGAGGAAGATAGACAGAGAAAGATCTTGATAAAATTGTGGCCGTGTATGTTTATACGGCACTAGTAGTTATATTGATTTTATTTAGTCAGAGTTAATCCTTCATATGTTGTGGTTGTTCAAGTGCTAACTGGCCTTCCGCCAGAGATGGTGATACTTGACCTTTTGTTATTTTTTTTCAACCCAGGAATGTTCTTCCCTTTAAGTTTGGTGATACGCAAAACAGTTTCAGCATAACAACGTATATCCAAAAGAAATTACTGTAAAGTTCCACAAACAGCAATGTAGAAAAATTCAATTAGAGTTTATTGATGTCATTAGACAAACATTGTAAATTTCACAATGATGATTGGTTATCCAAGATGAAAAAATATGTAATCCAACTAAATAATATATATATATATATATCCAAATAGAATAATATATGTATATCCAAATAGAATAATATACTGATTTGTCTACTCAAAAACTTGTCTTGGTATCCTCAAAGACGAAGTTCACCTAACGCTATCTGTAAAAATCCTCTAGTCTAAAGTTATGGTTTCATTAGAATCATAAATCCTGAAATCTCTGCCTATCGCCCACAACTCTTCTATTTATACTATTTCTTCTTTTTCCCCGCCTTTCTCACACGACCCGTCCTTTTTTCACACGGTACAATAATCTACATTTGCACTCCTTTCCTCAGCTTTTCGACCTTTTTGCACACGACATTCTGTTATTTCGACTTTTTTTCACATGTGTGATCTTTTCCAACTTAACAATTGGATAAAAAAAGCCAGATCACACAAACATTCATTTCCCACTTTCGCGCTTATAAAACCTGTAGTGGATTTTGATGGTATTGTATGGTTGAGATGTTACCTAGTGTAAGGAATGAGGTCAGCTGTGAAGGCTCCTGAGATAAATGTTGATGCGAATTACAGAAGTCCCTTCTTACTACCACTTACGACCTCAAACATATCTTTTTTTCTCTACTAATATGAATGTAGCTACGTTAAAAAAAGTCTAGGGTACTGAAATGTAATGTGTTGTAGTAGATTACACACACACACACAGATATTTAATAAGTCTAATAATAATAATAATAATAAAATTTATAACACACTGAACTAACTCAGGCTGTTTTAGTTTTAAATATTAAATCTTTTGTTAAATTTATTTGTTCTGAACCAAATGTTTGTTGGTCAGAACATATGAAATATTATGGAGTTATAAAGGGAATGCATAATTATATGACATAATAAAATGGAATGTGATTACAAAGGTATGTTATAAGTCTGGTTAATATTAATTATACTAGATTGTCCCAGGAGAACTAATACTGACTGTACTGTTGGGGTGGTATCATCACGCCCAGTCCGTGTCTACCAAACATTGTCCATTGACTTATGGGATGAATACATGGTTTATTTTCCCACAATGGTATGTCTTTATTAGATGGTGAATTAGTTGGTGGATTAGTTGGTAAATTAGTTGATAAATTCGTTGGTAAATTAGTTGGTGAATTCCCAGCAGGCCAGATCTCACTTATCTCGACTGCGTCGATCTTGTACAGGAGTCTGGTGGCCCCTCCTCTCCGTGCTGGGGTACACTATTCGGCTGCTCTGACACAATGTTAGACTGCACTGGTCCACGCTTGTGTATATCACAACAGCATTTGGCACCTCTTCGGTGCCAAACAGAAACTCACAATTCAGAATTGAGAACACAGTTAAATGCTAGCAAAACTCAGCTGAGCTGCTGGCTATATGATGGCGTCCCACTAAAATATGTATTATCTTCTGGAAACAACACCACAGGTACTAAACCACTGTGTCTCTGGACAGTCTTGTAACGAATGGCAAAAATGCGCATCTCTGTCCTGCCAATATGATTTCATTCATTCAATCACCGACTTCCCCCCTAACTTTCAAATCTACAACCAAAAGTCAAATTTCAGTCAGCTCTCGGTCAAGTATGTATTACTGTCTGTTGGTCCGTCTGTCTCTACTTGTTTTTTCATAAAAAAAAAAGCTTGGTTCTTGGACCAACGCCATGCAATACCCTACACACTTCTGCCTCCGAAGTTATTTTTAGCCACAATTCTCCACCTTACCCCTCTCTTTAATTACAGCTCGATTTTTGCAATTGCGTCTCAAGGACGAAAATTTTGATACTTTAGTGACATTTTTTAACAGTGCAGTCGCTCGTCTGATATGAACAACACAGTCTTTTGTCAATATCTTCCTTATTATCTATCCGTCTGTATAATTTAAAGTATATTATTTCGCTGCTCAAGATGGGCTATCAAACTAGCTAGGTTTTATATTCATAACATTATTATTAAGAAAAAAATTACTTTTTCAAGGTTAGTTTTTTCTTTTGAAATCTGTTCGAGAACCTTCTCCACGGCGTTTGCCGCTGAATTCAAATAACAATCAAGTATCGTAAAAGTCCAAGAAATGACTGTTTCTGACAAGAGCTAAAGTCGTTTTTTGTCCACTGTCTTACCTTGTGTCAACTAGTGACGTGAATTTTTATCTTTTACTACCAATTGCGTCTTTTAGCCTTGCTATCTTCAAACACGTGTTCAGTCATATTTTTCCTTTTGTGTTCTCCGTTTTCTCTCCCGTCTACAAAGGGTAAACGTTTCGTCTGCACGTCTAACTCGTTAGTTTTAAATGGCGGGTAGGAAAGGCTGGCATGGGCGAGCATGTCTCCTAGTATCTTACGCATTATTTTTAACCCTACATTTTATCGTTAAATTTGGAGATATTTTAACGTTGTATCATGGTAAATTCATCACACATCTCCCCACCTGAGAACATGCACTACGGCAAGTTCCAAAACCAGTGATACACATAGATAAAATTACTCCTCACACCTGCCACTACTCTAATCTTGATCACAGGGGTGCCGACTGAGGAAATCTGCACCGACATTCAATGACCCTGGGCTGTATTCGATAATAAACTGATAAGGTTGCAATAATAAAGACCACCTCAACAATCTTGCGTTTTCATGCTTAGCCTGAGATAAGAATACCAGGGGCTGATGATCCGTCTGGACCACAAAAGTCCTACCATACAGATAGATTTGGAACTTTTTTATCGCCCAGATTAACGCTAAACATTCTTTTTCGCTTGTGAAATATCCTTGCTCCGCTTTATTCAATTTGCGGCTTGCATAAGCGACTGGGTTCAGTTCCCCATCGGGTGAAGATGACCTTTGCAACAAAGCCGCCCCGAGGCCTACATTACTTGCATCTGTTCTCACCACGAAGTCCTGTGTCAAATCAGGCAATTTGAGAATAGGCTTGCTAGTGAGTTTATCCTTCAACTCTTGAAAAGCTGATTCACATTGCGCAGTCCAAACAATTTTATCTGGATGTCCCTTGCGAGTCAGATCAGTCAGAGGAGCACAAATAGAGTTAAAATTTTTGATATATTTTTGGTAAAATCCACATAATGACACGAATGATCGCACATCCTTTTTTGTTTGTGGTCTAGGTGCTCTCTGCAGTTTTTCCAAGTTCTTGGGGTCAGGGGTCATGTTACCCTGATATACAGTGTGTCCCAAGAATTCCAACTCTTAGCATCCAATACAACATTTTGTTGGCCTAGCAGTTAAGTTCGCCTCCCTAAGCCTATCAAATAACATTTTCAGAGAGTTAATGTGTTCTTCAAATGTCTCTGTGGCGACGAGAATATCATCCATGAAATTCGTGATACATGGGTTATTCAAGGGATCCAACAATTTGCGCTTCATCCTTGAAAATACACTCGGAGCATTTTTTTAATCCGAATGGTAGCATGTTGAATTCATAATGTCCTTCCGAGGTGCTAAAAGCTAAATAAGGTCTCACTTCAGGCTTCACTGGAATCTGGTAATAGCCTTTACTAAGATCCACCTTTGAAAAGTATTTTGCCTTGTTTAATCTGGCAAATAACTGTTTTGTGTCTGGTAATGGATCCACTTGTCCTTCTGTGACAGCATTCAGTTTCCTGTAATCTATGCACAGTCTGTGTTCCCCAGACGGTTTCCTCAACAAAACTACACTGGAGCTAAAAGATGATTCACTGTGTGAAATAATCCCCTCCTTCAACAAATAATCTATTTCTTCTTTCAATGCCTTCTCCTTCGCGAACGGAATAGAATAGGCTCTCATACAGATTGGGTTTGAGTCTACCAGTTTCATGTCATACTGTAGCAAATTTGTATGTCCTGGTTTATCTGTTAATACATCTGTATGTTCCTCTAGAACCTGTTGAACTCTCTCCCTCTGATTTTTAGTCAGGTGCTTACTGACTTTTACTTGTGCCGCTGTTTCACAAGGATGTAATGGGTATTCATGTGAGGTGAGTGGTTCCTTTTGCATTTGAGTTGCGATAGCCAAGGTCAGTAAGGGGGTGCTTTCCTAGAGTGGTCTGTCCAGATACTTCTTTAACAGGTTTACATGATAAACTTTCTCCTTCCCCTTTTTGTCAATTTTATAGTTTGTTCTAGACACCTTCTCTAGAACCGTATATGGACCTTGCCATCCAATTTGTAATTTATTCTGGCTGCCGGGTAGTAGAAGAAGCACCTTCTCTCCCACAGCTGGTTCTCTATCCTTTGCCTTCCTATTAAAATAAGCTGCATGTTTCTTCCTGGCTTGTCTCAAATTATCATTTGCCAGTTTCCATCCAGCTTTCAGACGAGTGGTCAGTTCGTTCACATATTGATACGATGAGGTAACAGCCTCTTTTGCCTTCTCATCTGTCCAGGTCCTTAATAAAGCTTCCAATGGACCTTTTATTGGCCTCCCAAATAGCAGAGTTGCGGGAGCCATCCCGGTTGAACTATGTGGTACCTCCCGATACGCAAACAACGCGGCGGGCAGGAATTGATCCCACAGATCCGGTTTTTCGTGTGCCAGCTTCCTCAGGATAGAAATGAGAGTCCCATTGAACCTCTCTACCTGGCCGTTCCCTTGTGGATGGTACGGACTACAATGAAAGTGTCTGGCTTGAAATAGCTTAAAAACTTCTTCCGTTGGTTTTCCCTTGAACTGTGAGCCATTATCAGTCAAGATTTGATGCGGGAATCCTAATCTTGTGAATATTGTAAGTAGTGCCTCTGCTACATGTTTTAAATCAATTGATGGCAGGGCTACCGCCTCTCCCCACATAGAACAAGTGTCCACCAGAGTAAGGATGTAACTGTTCCTCCTCTTGGTCCGAGTGAGAGGTCCCACAATATCCACTGCAACCCTCTCAAAAGGTGTTCCCACTATGGGCATTTCCCCTAGAGTTGCAGGAGCAGTCCAGTGCTTTGGAGCTACCCTTTGACATTCTGGACAGGATTTGACATATCTTTTTATATCCTCCGTTATCCCTGGCCAGAAGTAATGACAAGCTATACGCTGTCCTGTGGCGCTGATCCCCATGTGACCACTGAAGGGAATCGCATGCCCGAGTTCCATCACTTTATCCCTATATGAAGTGGGAAGAACCAGCTGGTTGTGACCATTTGCTCCAGTTCCGGCCTTCCTATATAATAATTTGTTCTTCAGAAAATATTCTCCCTTGCTTGGAGGTGTGTGGCATTTGGGCAATTTTTTAAAACATGGCTTGAGTGTCCTATCCTCAGCCTGCGCCTTCCTCGTCTCCTCTGGATGAGCATTTATAGGTTCACCTTCTTCCTCCTTTTTCTGTGACCTGGTCTGCACTGTCGCCATGATCACAGGTCTCTCGAGATTCCCCAAGAAGATGTACCTACACCCCAATATCAGAGGGTAGATTGGTTCATCTATCACTGCTGCTCTGATTTCTCCTTCCACATAGCGAGTTTTCACCGTTATCCTTGCAATGGGAAGTGTCATGAGTGGTATGTCCTTGTATTTCCACTGTTTCTGTGGTATACTGACTTGGGTCCACTAGGCTAGACTTCACAACTGAATCATAATCCAAACCTGTATCATAAAGGCACCTTATGGTGACCCCATTACAAATAACATCCTCACAAACTGGGGGGTGATAAGGTTCCTGCTGTCCATTAGGATTAACCTTTAATCTTTGAGTCCCCGACTTCTTTGCAGCAATGTTTGAAGGTTTCCTTCTACAAAATTCGGTGTTATGGTTGTCTTTCTTACACCATTTGCACCATCTTTTTCCTTGGTTTAACGGTTTTCTTTCATTATATTTTTGGTCATTGAACTGTGAGTTTCTGTCACGATAGTCATTTCTTGGCCTATCAAAGTTTGTCCTGCCTTTATTACCCTGTTCTCGGTTATCAAATTTATTAAATTGCTGTGGAGCTTTAAAATTTTCTATGTGCTTCTTTTTAGTACCACTTACCTCTGCCTGGGCTGCCTGATACCTCTCAGCGACATTTAAAACCTCCCCCAAACCTTCTGCACCTTGTTCCATGAGAAATTTTCTCAAGTCTGGAGCCATGGACTCTCTTAATTGCTCTATCATGATCATTTCTTTAAGATCTTGGGTCTTCCCCAGAGCAGTCCATTTCTCCAAATAGGTTTCCAGTCTGGCAGAGAATTGGTGGTATGTCTCCCCAGACAACAGTTTGGCATTTCTAAATTTCTTACGGTAAATTCCCCATTTTTTTCGTATCTTAATAACAAAGCCTGCTTTAGCATGTCATAATTGTCTTGGTCTTCTCTGTTCATTTTTGCGAAGACTTCATAAGAAGTACCTCTCAGTACCTGTGATAACTTTAAACTCCACCTCTCTCTCTCTAACCCATATGTAATAGCTAATAATTCAAAACGACTGAGGTACCCCTCGATGTCATCGTCTTTCGCAACAAAGTGGTCTAAATGAAACCCCATAGCTGAGTTTGAGGCACCCTGACTAGCTGCAGCATCTGAGGCAAAAGGGCTGGCACCATTTTCAGGAGCATGGCCTTGTAATTCCAGCTCCCTTAGTCGTAATTCGTGCTCCCTTTGTAAACTTCTATCTTCTGCCTCCCTTTCGGCAGTCAACCTTTTATCTTCTGCCTCCATCTCGGCAGTCAATCTTTTTTCTTCTGCTTCCCTTTGCTGTCGTTTTTCTTCTGCCTCCAATGCTTTTGCCTCCTTGTCAGCCTCAATCTGCAGCCTCTTAAGTTCTCTATCAGCCTCAATTTGTAACCTCTTCTCTTCAGCTACCCTCCTATCTTCCCTTTCAATATACTTGTCACATTCAGAAGTCACATACTGAATTAAAGCCTGACCTTCCATTCCCATTTCCTTCGCCGTTAGCACAGCAGCTGATCTGAACTTTGCCAGGTCAGCCATCATACAAAATAACACTGACCAGGGTAAATCTAATTACTTAATGACAGGTAATTCTACTAATCTAATGACAGGTAATTCTGATTAATAAATAGACCAAGGTAATTCTAATTAATTAATTAATTAACTAATTGGCTGTGAAGATTCACCAACTTTGATTTTCCATTTTTATTTTAAGGGACCCTTTTAAATTTTTACAATCTGTCCCCGCTGGTTTAATTCTCCCACCAGGAGATTCTAATATTTATGATTAACTAAATATCCCGGACGAGCCCCCAATATTTGTAGTGGATTTTGATGGTATTGTATGGTTGAGATGTTACCTAGTGTAATGAATGAGGTCAGCTGTGAAGGCTCCTGAGATAAATGTTGATGCGAATTACAGAAGTCCCTTCTTACTACCACTTACGACCTCAAACATATCTTTTTTTCTCTACTAATATGAATGTAGCTACGTTAAAAAAAGTCTAGGGTACTGAAATGTAATGTGTTGTAGTAGATTACACACACACACAGAGATATTTAATAAGTCTAATAATAATAATAATAAAATTTATAACACACTGAACTAACTCAGGCTGTTTTAGTTTTAAATATTAAATCTTTTGTTAAATTTATTTGTTCTGAACCAAATGTTTGTTGGTCAGAACATATGAAATATTATGGAGTTATAAATGGAATGCATAATTATATGACATAATAAAATGGAATGTGATTACAAAGGTATGTTATAAGTCTGGTTAATATTAATTATACTAGGTTGTCCCAGGAGAACTAATACTGACTGTACTGTTGGGGTGGTATCATCACGCCCAGTCCGTGTCTACCAAACATTGTCCATTGACTTATGGGATGAATACATGGTTTATTTTCCCACAATGGTATGTCTTTATTAGATGGTGAATTAGTTGGTGGATTAGTTGGTAAATTAGTTGATAAATTCGTTGGTAAATTAGTTGGTGAATTCCCAGCAGGCCAGATCTCACTTATCTCGACTGCGTCGATCTTGTACAGGACTCTGGTGGCCCCTCCTCTCCGTGCTGGGGTACACTATTCGGCTGCTCTGACACAATGTTAGACTGCACTGGTCCACGCTTGTGTATATCACAACAGCATTTGGCACCTCTTCGGTGCCAAACAGAAACTCACAATTCAGAATTCAGAATTGAGAACACAGTTAAATGCTAGCAAAACTCAGCTGAGCTGCTGGCTATATGATGGCGTCCCACTAAAATATGTATTATCTTAGGGAAACAACACCACAGGTACTAAACCACTGTGTCTCTGGACAGTCTTGTAACGAATGGCAAAAATGCGCATCTCTGTCCTGCCAATATGATTTCATTCATCCAATCACCGACTTCCCCCCTAACTTTCAAATCTACAACCAAAAGTCAAATTTCAGTCAGCTCTCAGTCAAGTATGTATTACTGTCTGTTGGTCCGTCTGTCTCTACTTGTTTTTTCATAAAAAACACGCTTGGTTCTTGGACCAACGCCATGCAATACCCTACACACTTCTGCCTCCGAAGTTATTTTTAGCCACAATTCTCCCCCTTACCCCTCTCTTTAATTACAGCTCGATTTTTGCAATTGCGTCTCAAGGACGAAAATTTTGATACTTTAGTGACATTTTTTAACAGTGCAGTCGCTCGTCTGATATGAACAACACAGTCTTTTGTCAATATCTTCCTTATTATCTATCCGTCTGTATAATTTAAAGTATATTATTTCGCTGCTCAAGATGGGCTATCAAACTAGCTAGGTTTTATATTCATAACATTATTATTAAGAAAAAATTACTTTTTCAAGGTTAGTTTTTTTCTTTTGAAATCTGTTCGAGAACCTTCTCCACGGCGTTTGCCGCTGAATTCAAATAACAATCAAGTATTGTAAAAGTCCAAGAAATGACTGTTTCTGACAAGAGCTAAAGTCGTTTTTTGTCCACTTCCTTACCTTGTGTCAACTAGTGACGTGCATTTTTTTCTTTTACTACCAATTGCGTCTTTTAGCCTTGCTATCTTCAAACACGTGTTCAGTCATATTTTTCCTTTTGTGTTCTCCGTTTTCTCTCCCGTCTACAAAGGGTAAACGTTTCGTCTGCACGTCTAACTCGTTCGTTTTAAATGGTGGGTAGGAAAGGCTGGCATGGGCGAGCATGTCTCCTAGTATCTTACGCATTATTTTTAACCCTACATTTTATCGTTAAATTTGGAGATATTTTAACGTTGTATCATGGTAAATTCATCACAAAACCCATTCATTATTATCTGGGACTGACTGTCTCATAGAGATTTATGATCAATAAATTTTCTATATTCTTTTCTTTTCTATCCGTGTCCTCTACTTTATTATCTCTCTTTTATCCTTTTCCTGGTATTTTCGCATTCGTTCGTTTGCGACAAAATATTACTTTCCCATTCAAACTTTTGCCTGCTTCTTTTCTCATTTAGAAACGCATTTTATTGCATTAAGTGTCAGGCCCTGCAGGAGACGTAATAGTGTGAGAAATTCGTTCTCGAGAGACCGAATGGCAGACATTCGTCTCGTTTTTCCATGACACCCACGCTTTTATGGCTAGTTCTCAGCGTGAGGTGTTAAGACGCGTGTTGACAGGTTATGGCAGGCGTCTGAGTTATATGAAGTGTTAGACGAGAAGGGGATGCTGTTTCGGATTTTCGAAATAACGTGGGATCCTTTGTCTGTTTCATATATCTACCCAGTAGCTGAAACTTGACTTCATTCAGTCTTCCTAAATCTGCAGTAGACAGATCACTCGTGCTAGAAAATATCTTGTATATTGCAAAGTTCTGAGTTTCTTGACAACATTTTGCCGAGTTCTAGACTACCATTATATTGAAGGATTCTAGTTTGTGGTATTAATCTGTAGTTCTGTGTGGAGGTAAATATATATATCTAGTAGAATTGAGTGATTCAGTGATAACCGCTTATTCCATTTTACTAGTTAGATTTCTGTGCAGAAGAAATTAATTTATAAGTCTGTTATATTCTCTAGTCGACGTGTTTCAGTGGATAGCAAAAAAAATTATAAATTCTAGCTTAAACTCATGCAGCTATAAATAAATTTTATTAAATTGCTAGTAATTAGTCGAGTGTATTTTAAAATAACTTATAACTGCACTGATTCATCATTGAGTATTGACGAGATACGTACGTATTTCTAATTCATGATGATTGATTTTATGAATATAACTTATTTCACGGGAATTTTAAACGATAAAACAAGCTCTACGCTTGCAGTTTATAATGTAAGTTATAACCGAAGGAATTGTATGTATAAGTATTTTATATGTTGTTTGCTCTTTATTCAGTGAAACTGGGGTGACCCAAATCTACCAGCGTTTAAGTACTGATGAGAAATATCGGTGAAGAACTAAACATTCTTTTAATTAAAGACGTGTGGGTGTACAAAGTAAAACCTGTCTGGCATTGTGTTTGCATCCAGAACGACAGAGTACCCATTTTCACAAACTTTAAGACAAATTGAATAACTGCGCCTACCGAGCCAGATTAAATTCTTCCTGATAAAACATCAAGTACATGCAGCCTCTGTGGCGAAACATATTACCAGCATTAACTTTCCGACGATTTTTGACAAATGTTGGTGTGAACAATAATTATTTTTTTGAGAGAAGTTACCAACCGGTCATTTTCCTAAATACGGGAAACCTCGTGATTCTGACATTGTGGGCCCGCTAAAACTAATTCTTACCTGAACTGAGTAAAGTGACAATAACTAAATCTGAACAAAATATCGCATGAAGAGGACGCTCCCCGGACCCATTGGATGAAACCAAGATCTGCAGAGCTGGGTATCCGCTTCATCAAACGAAAGGCAGATTTATGTTGGGTGTGTCATAAATTGCGCCAGACAGCGAACACCATCCAGACATTAGGTAAAAAAGTGAGACAGGGATCCCTGCTGAAAGAACAGAGTGAGAGTAGACTGAGTGATGTTTTCTTGATATATGCACCCCCTTTGTAATTTCTTTATGCAAGTTTTTTTTGTTGCTAAAAATATTGTCCTTAGGATAGATTAGAAATCTAAGACTTCAGTATATGTATCCGTGACTCTTTGGGGCTATCACTTTTCTTCTAACAGGACTTTGGGCTATACATCGAGGGGATAGATCATACTAATAGGTCTATCTTTCTTGTAGAAATTCATTGACTTTATGACTATCTGTAAATGCTTAAATGTAATTTTTTTTATGTGTTTTGATGGAATTTTATTATGATAATTAAAATTCAATTAAACTTAATCAGTGTGGCGGTCAGTTCGTTCCCAAATATCTATATTTTCGTGGTCATAGTTTCACGTTTGTGCGTCTATTGTCGACACTTATGTGTGTGTATGTGAGGAACATATATATTAATATATATTATATTAGATTTGTCTGAATAATCTAACTCTGTTGTAGATGATAGGCTGACTGAGAGAAGCATCTCGAGTGTCAGAGACAGAATCTACTATATTTCCTCCACCTCACTCGTGAAATCTATTTCTATTGTATCACCTCCCACTGAGATATCACTTATTTCTATGTCTATTCAGAAGAGACCAAACTAAGTCTTAATCACCTATCGCAAATCTACGACACTGACCTACGTTTGCCCTCTCAGAGCAGTAACTGCCAACTGAACTTTGAATGAATACTGCGTTTTGTGTAAAAAACGTCTTATTTGCTTTTAAGGTCTGTCATTCTTACATGTAGCATATTATAGCACCTATAAATGCTTAGCGTGGAAGTAGGAGGGATAATGCTAGCGTGAAAAGCCAAGCGCGGTCACATACGTCCCTGGCCACACAAATGTATCCCAGAGGGAGACATTTGCGTACTATCAACTAAGTACCTCATGCTAGTGACTGTTATAAACGACTAACCTATTGGTAGAGTCTCTTAGATAGAGAAAATTTTTATAAAAAAAATTGTTTGTAAAACGAGGGATCCTAGTATATTTATAATGCTTAAAATGGGGGATACATAAAATTTGTTTATACACTTCGACATTGAACAGTATTGATGTACACTAATTCTTAACAATATCAATATGAACAACGCTATGTGTTAGTCATCACCATAATGATAACATACTTAATGATAACATTTTTTTAAAAAATAATCGCATAAGATTTTCATGGGTTGTGCAAACAACACAAATAAAAACAAAAACAAAAAAATACTTTGGCAATATTTAACAGAATTGACTAATATTCATTAAGTATTTAACAATCTTAAATGTAGTAGCTGCGACGAACATCAGCCTAACAGCATAGAACTAATGGTCAAACATCAGACCGTGGGACGCCAAAAAAAATGTAATATACGAGCTCGTATATATATATATATATATATATATATATATATATATATATATATATATATATATATATATATATATATATATATATATATATATAATGACATGGGAATATACATACATGGCAATGTTAATCTATAATTTTATTATTAAAAATATATGAACTGGAGCTGTACGCTCTCGTAACTGTCAATATAGAACGTGGTAAATATAATACAATCATATGATACAGGCGACCCCAATCCTGCCACTGCGGTCAGTGATTTACCAGGATGTATATGGGTATAATACCGCTTCCAAAGAAAGGAAATCTAAAAATGTGCAAGAACTACAGAACCATTAGCCTTATTAGTCATCCAAGTAAAGTGATGTTAAGGATATTTTTGAACAGAATAAAACAGAAATCAGAAGAAATCTTGTCCGAGGAACATGCTGGCTTTAGACCAAAAAGAAGTACCTCAGAACAAATCTTCAATATTAGATTACTGATCGAAAAACATCTCCAGCATCAACACGATTTATACCATAACTTCGTCGATTTCACAAAAGCCTTCGATCGAGTCTGGCATGAAGGCTCATGGCAAATAATGAGAAAATTCAATGTTGATACCAACATCATAGATATCATTGAAGCACTATACAAGGATGCAAGCAGTGCTGTTTTTGCAAGCAATGACATTGGAGAATTTTTCAAAACCACTGTAGGAGTTCGCCAGGGATGTATCCTGTCCCCAGTGCTCTTTAATATGTATCTAGAACATATTATGCAGGAGGCTCTTTATGATTATAAAACAATCATATCAATTGAAGGCCGACCTCTTTGCAATCTACGTTTTGCTGATGATATCGATCTGGTAGCTGGAACAGAATCAGAACTTCAAGACCTTACCTCTAGACTGGAGAAAGTAACAAGAATATATGGGATGGAAATGTGATGGGGCCGAAAAGGAGACGCCCGCCCCCTTCCTGTTTTGTGGCAGATTTATCGCCCATGTATTTTAGAAGTGCGCGAAGCATGCTGAGATGTAAAAAGTCTTCAAGATTGATGAAAAGGCCATAATAATGCCTTAAAATTAAGTTGTGGTGTAGAATTGTGTTTTTGCTCTAGAAATAGTTGTGTATATTTCTGTTTTCGGCCCTTCTAAAGCAAATAATCGCGAGTGTTGTTTATGCGGCCGAATCAATACGCCTAGCGCGCAGTAAATTGAGTGATTCGACCTGGGCTAATAAAAGAGATAGCGGCCGGAAAGCAGGCCTACTTTGCCACAGCCGCCCAGAGAGAACAGACGAAGTAAGACACACAGAGCCAAGCTGTAAATGCCTTGAGCACGTGAGTTAATTTAAATTAGAATTAGTTTTATATAATTCTGAGATTATATCGATGTGGCTATTTTAATGTTTAGTGAATTAGGTCTAAATAAATAGATAGATGTGTTCCCAAAGGAAATGTCTTTTTAGGGCATTATGATTTAGTCTCGAAATGATAGATGAGTGAAAATAATGGTTGATAGGTTTTATGAGGAACGCTAAGCCTAAATCCAGATGTGAGAATTTAGTATCAAGTATTTCAGTCATCAGACCGGGCAAATTTAGTAGGAGAGTGTTTTATACATGAAACTGGACAGAGAAGCATCTATTACTTGAATTTAGATGATATTAGAAAATATCAAGATGGTGGCCACGTGGTCATGAAAGGCGGCGCGGTGAATAAAGAAGGCGCCAAGGGGTCTACGGTAACACTCCTAGCTTATTATAAGCCTGTATGTTACGCTATGTTATATTGTGTGAATTGACACGTGGGTGGAAGCAGATTAAGATAATTTTCCCCAGTAAAGGAAAGAGATAGTTTTCGTGTTAATTCCAGTTTTGTTAAAGTCAAGAGTAATTATATTTTATTCTTTAGTGTAAAAGTAATTGAGTGTATTTCACGATTATTGATTATTCTACTGTATATATTTATGGGTTACTTTGAAGTGAGAATATGTATTTAGATTTCGGGAGAGCGCGAGGCCACTCCTTTGTTGAGACATGTGTTTCTCTGGTTGCTCCCGGCGGAGCATGGAAACACCAATGCAGCTGGTGTCCATTACAGGCCCACAAGAAGCATTTCTATGCTACTACGAGGGTTGTTTCTGTAACAATGTGTTTCATGCGATGAGTTCCCAATCTCATCAGAGGTCATATACGACACGCTTGTGGCCAGGCACCAGTCGTCACTTACGACATGTTCAGAGTGCAGGAATGAATATTGAGATGGAGCAGTTGCGGGGTGGTGGTTTATTCTCATTATTGAGAGTATTTGTTGTACAGATAGTTGAATATTATTTTATGTCCATTTTATTATTATTTAATTATGGTTATGTGTAGAATGGTTTGTGAGAGCACGTGGGCTCACTTGGAGGTATATATTTCTCTTCTCCGCTCCTGTGGGAGCATGGGGCCACCAGTGTGGTTTGCCTCTGCATGAAGTATTCATATGCTCGTGCAGTAGTGGTTTCAGTAGCAATCTGTGTTACATGGTGAGATTGCCAGCCCCATGCACAACACCATACTAGTCTCACTGGACGACATGCATGAGTGTGTGTGTGTGTGTGTGTGTGATAGCTGAGTGTGTGCTCTTGCAGTAGTGGTTTCGGTAGCAATCTGTGTTACATGGTGAGGTTGTCAGCCTCATGCACAACACCATACTAGTCGCACTGGACGACACGCATGAGTGTGTGCGTGTGTGATAGTTGAGGGTGTCAGGTAGTACACGTGGAAGGACTGTTTAACAGGTGAGAGTATCATTATTTAACTATTATGATTTTAACCAGTCGTTGCTTTGTTTGCTTCTCCAGAATTAGCAATCGGGCACATGCTGGGTGTTTTGTTTGGTGTTATGTTCGTTGGTTTATTTGTTTGCATCGTGTGTTTAAGTGTCACTGATAGGGTTGTAAAAATAAATACAGCCACTGCCTCTAGAATCAAGAGTTTTATTGTTGTTCGGGTCGGTGCGAGTGTGAAAAGAGAGTGGTCAAACATATCACCTCATCATCATCATCTCGCCCACCCTATCACAGAAATTAATATAGAAAAAAGCAAGATATTGGTGAATAGCCATAAGAAACATGTTCCGACCAACATTACGTTAAATGGGCAAACGTTAGAAGAAGTTAACACCTTTAAATATCTCGGGTCCACTATATGTAGTGATGGGAGATCAAGTAAAGAAATCAAGACAAGACTTGAGATGGCCTCAGCTGCCATGACAAGACTGAATGTGATCTGGAAAAGTAACATCAGTTTTCCTGTGAAGATCAAATTATACAAATCACTTGTATTATCTATTCTCTTATATGGGTGTGAGAGCTGGACACTCACTGCAGATACGGAGCGAAGGATTCAGGCTTTTGAGCATAAATGTTATAGAAGAATTTTGCGCATTTGCTATAAAGAGCACAAAACAAATGTCTATGTTAGAGAGAAGATAAACACCTATGCAGGCCACCAAGAACCACTTTTGTCAGTAGTGAAACGTCGAAAGCTTGCCTGGTTTGGGCATGTAACTCGTCATGACTCCCTTTCGAAAATTATCCTCCAGGGAACAGTCGAAGGTAAACGGAGAAGAGGAAGGCAAAGAAAATCCTGGGCTGATAACATCAAAGAATGGGCAGGACAGGGTTTTTCCACACTTGTACGCATTGCTGAGGATAGAGAGCATTGGAGGACCCTGTCTGCTGATGCTTCCACCATGGCACCCCTACAACCCATGACGGGTTACGGACAGGGTTTTTCCACACTTGTACGCATTGCTGAGGATAGAGAGCATTGGAGGACCCTGTCTGCTGATGCTTCCACCATGGCACCCCTACAACCCATGACGGGTTATGGGTTGAGATGATGATGATATGGGTCTTAAACACCAAAAAATCTGGACAAGTTTGATGAACTGTCTATGTGTTCGTCGCACAATATAAATATAGCATTATTAATCTGTTTATATGGAGTTACAAAGTATTTATTAAAAAGTGTCTCTAATCTCAGACTTATGTAATGGTCATTACTATGAGGGAGGACAACTATACCGATACAAATAACTATCGGGTGTTGGAGTATGAACTATCTCAGTTACCCTGAACCAAGTACCAAACTGTTTATAGGTTCGTCAATCAAATATAAAATCTGCATACAAATGCAAGTTCATAATAATGGACAACAATTTGTCAAGAAAATATACTGTAGCGTTCCGCTTACAACGTGACAAAATGGTCAGATAAATACAGGTACATCAATATGTGATGTTTATTTCTCAATACAAGGTATAATGGACAACAATTTGTCAAGAAAATATACTGCAGCGTTCCGCTTACAACGTGACAAATGGTCAGAAAAATACAGGTACATCATTATGTGATGTTTATTTCTCAATTCAAGGTTTATCAACATGTGAACATATCCGTTACCATGTTAGCGATTTCGCATAGAATCGTCATGGTGTGCATGTAACAATGTAGTATTTCGCCAATCCGCGAACTGTGTTGATTAGCATATAAGTTTTACCCAACTTGCAAAATACTTGTATATCACCAAGTCAAATTTTAGGTGAAAATATATATATGTCTCAGTTATTTAGTGGAGTGGGGTGTAAAAAAAAGGTAAAGGAACCCGTTACACGCCCATTGAGGCATATTGGGAATATGGTGTTAGGCCCATATTATCTTGAGTGGGGTGTATATTGGGATAAATGACGGAGAAGGGTTTATCACCGTGGGAGGGGAACGAATGTCAGTCATGGGAATGTACTCGGGGGTCTTAGGGGCGTTAGCTGTGTCAGTGGGGGTAACAATGTCCTCATTATCTTTTACCGATGTCCGATGTGGACATCTCATCTTCTTGTACACATGGTATTTATACACTAAACCGCTTAAAATTTATAACACTAATTATGCTAGGCAAAATCAATAGTCCTGACACTCTAGTGGGTCGGGTCATGACCTCTGGTGTGTCTCACTGGACTCAGGAAGGCGAAGAAATATTTATAGAATTTGATAGACACGTTAACATAGGTAAATTCCTGTTGAATAGTGGGGAATGCTCGGAACGGGGCGTCGATTTAGAAACGCTCCGTCTGTGATGGAGCATGTCGGAGAAGGTGACAGGAGATGGACAGGCGTTTAGATGTGTAGGGAAGAATAAATTTGACATCTGATTCGTCATATATCTGTGAGAAAAGGTCGTAGTTCTAGTACAAATGGTTTTTGTCGTAATAGGCATCATTAAGAAAAATCGCCAAAATACATTCTCGATGCGATTGAACATTATAAAACGGTCTTTCCATAACACAAAAGGAAAGCGGTGAGTTAACACATTCAAAAAAGGAAACTCTTATGTGTCACAAAGGAAAAATATGTGTGTGCGTATAGTATGTTTGCTTTTGTCACTAAATTCATCAAGAAGGGAAAAAAACAAAAAAATAAACACTGTTGTAAAGCATAAGTCCTGTTATAAAGATTTTCAAAGGCAAAAGTGATGTAATTTGTACAGTGGGTACTCTTCTAATCATAAATATTTCGTACCTAACACTTGCAAAAAAAAATAAGTTTGTATAACTAGAGAACTGAGATAATGTAAAGTTCTGTTTAACCTGGATAACATAGTGTTGTAGATCTGCGAATGTTTGCGAAAGTTCTTCAATTTCTTGACATAGCGGTGTAAAAGATGTAGTCCTAATGACAGTCCATGTCGACTAAGAATCTTAAATAATTATATAACATTTAAACACAGTGGCATCACTCCATACTAACTTGTTAGTATATGTGGGTGTTGCAGACGTCATAACTGTCAATATTGTCAGTATCACCAGCAGGATCTTGACTGAGGCTGACATCTTTCTGAAAAAATAAAATTTCCTACCCAAAAAAAAATGGGTACTATATTCCGTTCGGAAATTCGTGCCCACAGAAAGCGTCAATTTTCTCCAAAACTGTTTGTTGTATGGACATGAATTTTTGCATGCAGTCTTAGATTTTCCTTGCAGTTATTAATACATTTTTTGCCCTTACAAAACTCATGTCATGTTCGAATTTTCTTTTTTACGTTATATAAAAAACTCTTACCGTTGTCTGGGTTAATTTTTCTTAGTTTTACAGGAAAGTTACAAGATCCGTTCAAAAATATTTTTTTTTTGGTTTTGAATTGTGCGCACCTATTGTACACAGTCGCGAGTAACTAATTCAAAAATATATATATATATTTTTGAACGGATCTTGTAACTTTCCTGTAAAACTACTAAAAAATTAACCCAGACAACAGTAAGAGTTTTTTATATAACGTAAAGAAGAAAATTCGAACATGACATGAGTTTTGTAAGGGCAAAAAATATATTAATAACTGCATGGAAAATCTAAGACTGCATGCAAAAATTCATGTCCATACAACAAACAGTTTTGGAGAAAATTGACGCTTTCTGTAGGCACGAATTTCCGAACGGACTATAGTGACTTTAGATGATGGGGAACGAGGGGTAGTACTATGAAGTGTGAGTACTTGTTGGGTACTATTGCTGGGGAAGTACCTTTTTGTTATTAGAGAAGATTGATTCTCCAATAAACCAATAATCGTTGAACTGGATGTTTACGAATTTGACATGAGGAACCTGGCGATGTCCCTCAAGGTAGCTTTTGTCAATCGTTGATCACAAGAGGATGGCGTATTTCGCACTGTCGAGTGGGTGGTGGCTGCAGTTGTCGAGAGTAAGGATGAAGTAGTGTTGAAATGGTGCATCTCATGATGCGTTTTGTGCGGCTGACTGCGTTTTCTTCGCAATTTCATACGTACTCGTATGTGCTCTTGAGGTAACCTCACAAACTTTGTTAACGGTGGTGAGTCATCTGTTGTTCCAGAATATGGGCGCTTCGTTGCTGTGCGAGATTCAGTGTTGTCTGGACTGTTCATGCTTTCGTGGTTACTCTCGAAATCTGCTGTATCTAGGTCAGATTCGTGTCTCAATGGAGGTGATGGAAGAATAATATCTTCCTCAAGTGTGCATGTAGCGCTGTGTGCGTTTTCTTCATTGGATGGTGCTGTGTGTCGAGTTTCTTTATCTTCAGTGTACTGGTTGTTGTGAATATCTCTACTGTGAATCACGTGCAGGGGCGTTTCTTCACTATCCCACTGTTCATCAGAGTGGTAGTTGCTTGTTGAAGGTTGTTCATTTCTATAGTATATTTGTTGTACAATAGGCTGGCAGGAATCTATCCTGGTGTCAGGGTGTTCTGGAGTAACTTTCTCGGCCTGTAACCTGGTATTTCGATACTCTAGTCTTTCGCGTAACTCAGCGAGGGGAATATCTTCTTCTCTGTCAGATGAGCTTGGTTCAGTGACTGTGCTATCTTGGGAATTTGTCTCCCTGGCCGACTGTCTTACTGCTGTTCGAATGCATCTAGACGATGTGTGGATGTTCAATGGGTCATGTACCTGACTTAACCTGTCAACATCTGTTTGTGTTGCGACAGAAATCATCTTCATTTTATTCACTTGCAGTTTGTGCATTTCTCTAGGTTGACTATTGATCATGGGGGCCCATTGCGTCTCATTTGATTTCACAAAACCGACCTGGTGATGCCTGTTAAGTGGTGTTCTCCATTGTTTTAGAGGTCTGATATGTGCCCTTAGTCCATCTTCTGTTGTTATTATACAAGTTTGTTGGTCAGTCGTTGTATTATTATTTACTTCCCATATCTTTCGTTGTTTGATTCCGTTGATAAAATTTCTAACAGCTATGCGACAATTTCTTTTATTGAGACTGTTCCAGTGGCTGTCGACAGTGGCTATGAGAACCGTTTTGTTGCTGTTGTCTCGATACTTCATCTGAGATTTTCTATTGTAATTATGTGGTGTGCTCTCTGATTCTCTCCGGCAATATGTATTGTTGCTCTCTGATTCTCTCCGGCAATATGTGTTGTTGCTCTCTGGTTCTCTCCGGCAATATGTATTGTTGATCTCTGGTTCTCTCCGGCAATATGTATTGTTGATCTCTGGTTCTCTCCGGCAATATGTATTGTTGCTCTCATATCTGTGTCTGTTCATTAGCCATCTCCGAAATGTGTTAGAATCGCCCGTGAAGGGGCTTATTACCGAGCGAATTTGGTTATATTTATTATAGTGATCTACATTGGATAGCGTGTCTGTTATTCGTTTCAACGCGGTCATTGTGGGTTCGGCCTCTACAGGTAAGGGTATGATAGCAGGATGGACGTTTGCCTGTTGCATTTCCTGTGGCTGTTGTAGCTGCTGTGCATATAACGTATGTTGTTGTTGCTGTAGTGTATACAACGCCTGTTGTTGCTGCAGTTGTTCTTGACTTTGATCCATTGTAGTGATTATGCCTGTCTGCTTTCACCAAGACAAAAGAGCAGGTCACGGCGCCAATTTGTGTAATATGTGGCCGTGTATGTTTATACTGCACTAGTAGTTATATTGATTTTATTTAGTCAGAGTTAATCCTTCATATGTTGTGGTGGTTCAAGGGCTAACTGGCTTTCCGCCAGAGATGGTGATACTTGACCTTTTGTTATTTTTTTTCAACCCAGGAATGTTCTTCCCTTTAAGTTTGGTGATACGCAAAACAGTTTCAGCATAACAACGTATATCCAAAAGAAATTACTGTAAAGTTCCACAAACAGCGAAGTAGAAAAATTCAATTAGAGTTTATTGATGTCATTAGACAAACACTGTAAATTTCACAATGATGATTGGTTATCCAAGATGAAAAAATATGTAATCCAACTGAATAATATATGTATATCCAAATAGAATAATATATGTATATCCAAATAGAATAATATACTGATTTGTCTACTCAAAAACTTGTCTTTGTATCCTCAAAGACGAAGTTCACCTAACGCTATCTGTAAAAATCCTCGTCTAAAGTTATGGTTTCATTAGAATCATAAAGCCTGAAATCTCTGCCTATCGCCCACAACTCTTCTAATTTATACTATTTCTTCTTTTTTCCCGCCTTTTTCACACGACCCGTCCTTTTTTCACACGGTACAATAATCTACATTTGCACTCCTTTCCTCAGCTTTTCGATCTTTTTGCACACGACATTCTGTTATTTCGACTTTTTTTTCACATGTGTGATCTTTTCCAACTTAACAATTGGATTTTAAAAAAACCAGATCACACAAACATTCATTTCCCACTTTCGCGCTTATAAAACCCATTCATTATTATCTGGGACTGGCCTACGTTTGCCCTGTCAGAGCAGTAACTGCCAACTGAACTTTGAATGAATACTGCGTTTTGTGTAAAAACGTCTTATTTGCTTTTAAGGTCTGTCATTCTTACATGTAGCTTATTATAGCACATATAAATGCTTAGCGTGGAAGTAGGAGGAATAATGCTAGCGTGAAAGGTCAAGCGGTCACAAAATGTCTACTTGGTGTAGGAGGAAATTGAACATGAAGCTGACTGAAGACAATAGGACCCGGAAGAATTGAATAGACGTGTTCACAAACGTCAGTCAATACAACAATTGAATAGACGTGTTCACAAACGTCAGTCAATACAACAATTGAAAGAACAAAACGGGGAACAAAGAGGTCAATATGTATGCTCACATTATAAGCAACAATTTTTAGAATATAGGGCGTACTTTCAGATCACACCCAAAAAAGAATGTACAATGTGTCCCGAAATAACTGAATGAGACTGTCTTGGATTGAAGGAAGCGTGACTCGGGAAGCCGAAGAGAACATCTTAAAGAAAAAAAGATAAAATACACAGGAAGGATTAAATATCTAGGCTGTAACTTGAGGGAAAAACAATTATCTGCGCTCTGAAACAAGTACGAAAGTGCACTGGAAGAATAATCAAATTTAGAAGACATTTTGTAAATGTATAAACCTTCTTCCTTCGCGTATACGAGGATACATCATTTTTGTTTTGCTACAGCGGCAGTTTGAAAAATCATCATCACAATTTATGTCCCCGGGAAGCTTAGGCCTTCAACAAACGTATGCCAAGTATTTCTAGTCCATGCTATCAGTTCAGGATCTTCCCACGTCTACTTGAAAGGCCTTCAACAAACTTATGCCAAGTATTTCTAGTCCATGCTATCAGTTCAGGGTCTTTCCATGTCTACTTCATCCCTTTCATGGCATTCTCCAGCTCTCAACTCTATGGACGTTTTTGTATTGTCTCCTTCTACATCTCGTACCCTGGGGATTCTGGAACAAGGACTGCCTTGTAATGCTATCAACAGGCTTCATCAATGTGTTCGTTTGGAGAAGTCTTACGTTTTATTTTGTTATGGCGTCTGTAAGGAAAGTGCATACTGTTTTTTTTTAATGTTGTGGCGGGGGCTTCTGTGAGCGTCCGATTGGTAGAGTGGTTAGAGCTCTGGTCTCTCGTGGCAAAGGTGCCGGGTTCGAATCACTGTATCGACCCGCTGCAGTCTACCCATCTGTAAATGGGTACCTGACTTTGAGTTAGGGAAGGAAACGGCAGCGAGGAAAGGAACTGGTCACTCCCCTACGGCAATATCTACCTTTACCTTTTTTTTAATGCTCTTGTGTACAGTACATGTTTATACTGTGTAGTTCCCTCATGTAGTTCCCTCATGTAGTTCCCTCATGTAGTTCCCGGAGGCCTCTGAAAAGACAAAAGACTACTGTCCCATCAGGCATGTCGTATAAGGGGACTAACACGACGTTGTGTAAAGGGGTGTGACATAATGTGGGCGCTGTCTTCTCCTATCCGGCAGTATTGAATTACATTTGTTGTGCGTACTGAATTATGTGCATTATTCAGTTGTTGGCACATTCTAATTCCCTACCTTCCGACAGGTAATTGGTATTTTTCGTGTCAATGTTTACACTTCTTCCATTCATTTCGTGTCGTGTTTGTTTACATGAGAGCTGTACCCATCAGCCCAGCTTGGCTGGCGAGGTTATTTTCGTGGAGTGGCCCCGTGAGTGTTTACACAATGAGTGCCGGTCAATTGGCGATCTGGTGGCAGGTACAGACACGAATGATGTAAAGAAACTTCCAGACAACCTGATTATGATCAGGAAAAATGTTAGGCGTTATAATGTGAACATTACCAAGAATTGTCGGATGTAATATCTCCATATACGGAGGATGACTGTTTGAAATTTTCAAACGCATGAGTCATACAGAGTACTACATGAAGAACCGTTTTCATAATATAAACTTTGAATGTATTGGCTGACATTTTACGCGTGAATAAACAATCGCGTTAATTGGAAGTTTGTCAGAAAACGCCTTGTGGACGCGTCAGCCGGGAACCTACAATATAACGTAGAAAAAGTTTAACATACGGCACTGCATTCCAGAAATCATCAACGTAGACAGCTCGGACCTTGCCATAGAAAAGAATAGAGTTGGATTCTGAACTTATAGGACCGGACAAAAAGTTTTAAAAGCATCTCTGTACATCAGTAGTAAACTGACCAATATTAATACGGAACCCGGAATTCTACACGACCACTCACAAGTCACAGAGGGATTCTGAAATAGAAATAATACCCCAGACATGTGTTCGAGGCATCTGTGTTAAGTTGCCAAGACTATTCTACTGAGCAAGAAGTCTAAGATTTATTGAGGTGAGTGTAACATGTTTTTATGATGTGAATTTGACATGTTCAAATTTTGCGAGTGGTGTTAAAGATTCATACTAGGCTGGCAACCTCAGCATGTGAAAAAGATACGTTCATAAACCTCAACAGAAAGCGCTGGTGAATGCTTCATGCTAGTTCTGACGGAAGAACCAAAAGCAGAGGTAACCCCAGACTCCAAATGGAGCAGGGAGTGAGTGATGATTACATCAGATTGTAAAAAGTTGTATATTGTCATTTGGTGAATGTATGTAAATTGAAAATGTTCCTTCAGGCACAAGCCACTGCCGCTGTCAAGTCAAACATTTTTCCGTAAATTAACTGACATACTGGTGATTTTTCATCACATGCCCTGGGTGATATGATATACACTCAGGGGGAGTAAAAATCTGAGAAAACAAACAGCCGACGGACAGCGGGAAAAGGCACCTGATTACTATCAGGCAAACAGATATTTAGTAACGGAATTTGTTCTTTTATTCCCTCTAAAGTTTGTGGTACCAGTTCACGCAATCCGATTATTTGTGGTACGATCCGGAGAGACCATTTACTGGACTACAAGACTGTGGTTCGAAGCTTGAGATCGACACTTGAAGATTCTTGCCTTGATCTGGAGTGGTTACTTCCTGAATTGATTTGGAAACGTGCCCCTCAACACAGAGAAAAGAAGCATCGGCAAAAACAACTGAACTTTATTTTGCTAAATTCATCAAGCCTAAAGATTTTTCAGTGAAGAAACCTAATTATTTTTTATAATCACTAGTCATATTTATTTACATTTGCTTCAAAGTAATTGATCATTAAATTTGTATATGTTGAGTTTGACAAATTCGTAGTAGTTGAATTAATCATTACAGAGAGAAAGGTATTCGTATGATCCAGAACCTCTAGTATACGCACACATACACACTCACGCACACACACACACACACATATATATATATATATATATATATATATATATATATATATATATATATATACATACATATACATATATATAGCTAATAACATTAATTTCGCAGAATTAAATCAGCTGGGGGCTTGAGCAAGCTAAATCATACAATATACATCCTCACAAGAGATATAAAGTTAACGTGCTCAGACTAATTCAGCATTGTTATTTGATTTCAGAAATATCTTGTGAACATGCCCTCGAGGTAGAAGCATCATTATCCTTCTACCTACAATTCTGCCAAGAGTAATATTGTGCGAAGGTAGACACCTTTGAAGACCCACATTAGATACTCTAGGTTTTGGCCACTGTTGGACCACTACTGCAGAGCAAGGGGCGGCAACCCGTGACAGTGGGCTGGCGACCTCATCATGTAAAACAAAACAGAAACAACCGCTGCAACAGCATGTGACAGCTTGGTTTACTCCTCCTGCAAGTTGACCAACTGCCGTGGTTGTTCTATGCTCCATGAGGAGTGCAAATAAAAGTGTTGACGATTTTGTTATGATCGTAATGACGTCATTGAGGAGCGTATGGAGACACCTAATGTTTATCTTATTGTGACGTCAGAGTCGAAAATACCTCTGTGTGTGTGTGTGTGTGTGTGTGTGTGTGTGTGTGTGTGTGTGTGTGTGTGTGTGTGTGTGTGTGTGTGTGTGTGTGTGTGTGTGTGTGTGTGTGTGAGACACTCGTGTGGAAATGCTTAATTGCTACGTTGATATGGTGTCTTCTTCTTCTTCTTCTTCCGTCCTTAGCCACCGACCGTCAAAGCAGTCAGTGGCCATTACGCCTAGTGGCGTCTTAGGGCAACAGCAGATAGGTTTTCTTTGCCATTGTTTCCCATCACGCCTACTGGCGTCTTTAGATATGGTGTCTGTGTGGAGAAAATGTTATTTTTGTGTCGACGTGGCGCTTATGGGGCTTCAGCGAAACCCGATAAGTGGGATCAAATTAAAAAAAATTGCTACGACGCCTAAAACGTACTTAGTGCAAATTGTAGGTTTCTTAACTTTAAAGGTTAGCATATTTTTCTCTTTCTCGTTCAATCGTTTAATAAAATCTAGAAAGTGACCATCGTCCATTGAGCATGTTATTTATGTTGTGTAAAGGTGACTAAAATGTATGACAAACTTTAACGATTTTCATCCGGGTTCTATTCTGGTGTATTAGCCTGCTTCATTTTACATTTTTGTTCCATTGTTAAATATTTATTCTTTAGTATTTCTTGTTATATTTTGTAATTTTGTTCCTTGCAGAATTTCCCGAAATTTATAGTGATCGTATTTTTCTATTAGTTCCGTAATGCACTTTCCTAAACAGAGCTGAGTCAAAATGCCAAATAAATGAAATATTTACCACTGCACTCTTACTTGTGGGGCATAATCATCTAATAATATGTGGTTGTCTGCATAATCATCTAATAATATGTGGTTGTCTGTATAATCATTATTTACTCCCGCTCTGTACTATTTCGTATTTACATTCTTTGTTTTCATGTTTTATTTCCTGTTCGTCAGTTTGTAGAGTAGCACATGTATGTGTGTATGTCTGATTTTTCAAGACTAAAACATGCCCGTAGTACGGTACTGCTACGTGTGTCGTGATTCGATGCGATCGTATTTCATTATTGTGACGAAACGGGGCGACCTCTATCGATCTTTCGTTCTCTCCGGCAGTATTGGTACATTTGTGGTACTGATTTTTATTATAAGTATATAAACCAATAAAACGGTATAGAATCAGTTCTACAAATTAACGGTTCACATGAAACAAAGGACGTTTCGGGTTTTACCCTTCGTCAGTGTAGCAAAATTAGATTTTGCTGGGGAGGTTATGATGGTATCCTAAAAGAATGAAATCCGTGTCTGTATTAACCGTGTGAGGTCAAGCACATGTAGGCCCCTGACCCTAAAAATGATGATGATGAATTATGTGCAGGGAACCTAACGCTACCTCCCTAGATCTCACACGGTCACTATTTTGGCTCTAGTGTCTGGTGTATGATGTACCTAGTGTCTAGCGGGGAAATGAAATGATGGTACACAAAAACAAAAACACTTTAAGTTTCTATGAGGAAGAGAATAAAAACCAGTGGTTAAGTTTTTCTTTAAGTTGAATATTTTTTTGTACAATTTATTTTGCCTGTCCAGTCATATCTTTTGGACAGGTCTTTGAAAATGAGGACAAGATAGTTTACAGAAAAGATCAACTAAAATTGTGTGAACAATCTGCCCAATAACTATAAAGTTAATATATGTCTTTCCTGTTGAAATGTTCACAGCTTACACTTTATTCATCTAAGAGGGAGAGTCACTGTGTATGAGGGGCTGTATTATCATCATACCCCATAAACTTCCTGAGTATGATTTGAAATACCAGTGTTTATTAAAACGAAACTGTCAGATATACCCAGGTCCTTAACAGATCACCTGGGGTTTCTTGTTTAATGATAAGATAGTGTGTAGTTGCAGAAATATCGATATCACATCACACGCCCAAGCTCCTGCTGTTATCTCTTGACAGCATACATGAATTGTCGGAGACTTCTTGGCGTTATCGTCACTCCTCAGGTTTCCTGTTACCAGCTGGCAACAGGAAATAAAACCTCTGCAACAAAAGGACACCCTGGCCTTTTATATCTGATCACTTTTGACATTATTTATTTCCCTACTGTGATATGGGGTCAGCCTCGCGTGCATTACAGGTGCACTCGCCCCTAATTTTACATGACTCCCACCTTGCTGTGACCACACCTTAGGTCCCTATGGCAGATACGCCACTGTACATTTACATAGTTTTCCTCAATAAAATAATATGGGGTAACCACATTTCCTTTAATATGATTTTTCTCTTCTTTTCCTTTTTAAATATAAATGCTTCAGGCATGTTGAACAGTGTTCATGGAACACGGAGGCTTACTAATATATTCTAATACAATAATATTCAAACATAATCATGACAACATACATCAGTTAGATACATTTCAATGTGAGGACTCAACAATGTCTGCTCCCGGCACGTCCTTCACTTTTTCCCAATAGCAGTATCTAACTTTGGCAATGGGATTAAACATATTAAATTCATAAAGCATTCTTACCACAAAATTCAAGAAATATAAACAAATGACGCTGACTTTGCAAAGAAGTGGCCTCAGTTTCCTCTGCACTGCCCAGAGTGTGAATACTTCTCTATATTTAATTTTACAATTAACACAGATGATCTCAGCGTATTTGAATGAAAAGATTTGTTCAACTGGCACTGAGCAGCGAAAGCTTTTTGCTAATATTTATTAGCACTGGCCAATCGAAAGCTTGCGACCACCAGAATTCAAATGCAGTTTTTGAAAAACAAAAATAATTCCAAAATACTCTGCGTCTGGTAGTCGATTGGCCAGTCTGCTTTAGTTATGCCAATACAAAACGATGTTAGTTTTTGGTAACAATTTTCCTACCGCTCCCCTCTCCTCCTATACTCTTGTTACCCAAGCGAATTTGAATTTACCTCAATGCCTCCCTTCTAAGCCGGTGTCCCCACTAACGTTATGAAAAACAAGCAGGAACAACAGTCTGTCTGGTCGCGCGTCCGTAGACATTTAGTATTTTCAAATAACTACTTGGCTAATACTGGAACTATCATATTATTTAAAACACATTCTTGCTCAGTGGACTCTAAGCTATACTACCATATGATTTTTATGGACAGTTTCATTATGGTTTAGATTTTCAATTTTTTTCACCGGCAATCGTCAAATAAAAATTTTTACACAAGACGGCCATCTTCCCCTCTCGCCAGCATGTTTTTTTCAAATAACTACTTGTTTTAGTGACGTCAGAAATACTACCGCTAGGAGAAAAACAATTGTCTGCGTGTTTGCCTCTGTTGCGTGTATATATGCATGGCAGAATGTGTCAAGCGAAGCGGGGTTTTGCGCGGCGGGTTAAGAATTGGCGTTAATTATTTGTATTGTATCGTGTAACACTACCAAAAAATGTAAGGATTACTACTGATTACCAGCGTTAAAGTCAAAATATTACGTTAATTCAGATAGTTATTTTGCGGCACACTTCCGCAAAATCGTTAATTATAAGTCTAGGCTGCAAAATGTATGCAGCAGATCTGGCAAAATGTTAAATATTGGTAGTACGTTTTCGAAACCGAAACTAAAACGCGTGTTAGATTTTTACCGTTGGATCGTTCTACAGGCTTTAACACTGCACAAAAGGCAGTGTTGCTGGCGTGTGAGAGTATCACCGTCAGACACAATAGGGCGGGTTTATTTATTATCATTTTATGACTATAATCTTACTGAAATGAGCGATTATTCTCGCAGATTTTACTACAGTCAGCCACAGTTACAAACAGGTGACAAGGACAAGAATTACATATAGGTACTACAAAAACATACGATGATGAGAAACATACACCAAATGAGCGATACAAGCAGATGGAAAAAGTAAACACCTACATTGATGAGCGAAAAAAGAACAATAATAATGCAAGAAAATCGTAAAACCTGAAAGAAATATCGAAACAAGAAAGTAAATAATCAACGAAACGAAAAAAAAGAGAATGAACAAAAACTTCGGAACAAGTAAAAGGTCACTTAGCTAGATCCGTAGATGCTTGGAATAGAACACAGAGGTACCTTACAAGGTACCTGTGGCTGTGGTAACTGTGGCTGACGAAAAATCAAAGAAGGACGCGTTCCGATCTGGTGGTGTTAAATTGTGAGTGACCGAAAGGTCAGCCAAACCAGATTTCAATGGATCGACTATCCCTGATGAGTAATGTGTATTTGGTATCATCGTAAACCATGCGAAGCACTAGTTGAACGACATGAATTAACATTTTGAAATCTAGCTTCAGTTAATGATTAATTCGTTAAGTATTTTACGTTACATTACATCTTGATAGTAACTAAATAAATGAGTAGAATCTAACAAAATAAAAAGAATACATGTCTGGGGTAAATACTGTTTTCACAGGGGTAAAAAATATGAAGGTAGTAATTTTTTGGTACTGCAAAAGTTTATTTTAAATGTTTTTTTAACGAGTTATTTCCCGTCTAAAAAAATATTCTATATCTAGTTATTCCCATCTCTTTAATGTTCTATAACCTAATTTTGTAATATTAAAATTAATACAAATATTAATATTAAACTGTAGTATAATCATATTTGTTCAGTTCATTTTAATTCAGGAACACATTTTACTGGAAAATTGATCACCATTGAAAAAAGAAAATTGACAAAAAAACTGGAAACAGCCATGAAAAAGATTAAGAAGGCATGAACATATCTTGTGCGGATGGTACAGGAAAAGATGGTTTGGAAAGTTATTTGTTGAGAGCTATTCTTCACGAGCAGTTGAAAGTTACTGATATGATCATGATGACAAAACTTATTTTCTTTTTAGAGTTGAAAAACAAACAAACAAACAAAGAGCCAAGGGTCCAGACCTCCAGGGCGACCCAGAGTTCCCTGGGAGAACAACAACAGACAATATCTGAAGTGTCGAGGACTAGACTCGAACTAGGCCAAAAGGAAGACAGTTGATAGGATAGCATCTCTATCTCTATCTATCTATCTATATCTCTCTCTCTCTCTCTCTCCCTCTCTGGCAAACCTATAAACCCCAAGGTAGAAGGGGAACGTCTAAGTTAGAAAAACAAACACAAATAAAGACAGACAAAGTTTAACACAGACGGGCTTTATCACAAAAGTGGTTTTAAAGTGTTATGTTGTATTTCATGATTATATTTCCAAAACTTTCTGCTACAATGATGAAACATTTTTTAATCCCAATCTAGACATGTTTTCGAGAAAATATTTTACCGTTAAATAGCTATCATTTAAATTGTAATGTTTCAAAATAACTATAAAAAAAGGCACCCTGGCTGATTAATCCCAAGTATTGGATTGTTTCCAGCGAATGAGCCAAACATGTGATGCTCAACTCTGTCATAAACATGAGCATCCTGAATAACTTAATGCGTGGTTTAGATGAATGCTTGCGAGTTAAGCAGTACGTGGTCGTGACTTGAAAAACGTATTAAGCTGTGCTGGGAATGGGAATTGGAGCGTCATGGTGAGAAGAGGCCAATAAGTCTGGACTGTCGCCAACAAACAGATTATCTTAACTGTGTGTAACTAATACAACACACATAATGAGCTATAAACGCCTCATTGAATAGAACAGATTATTAGACAATAATATGAGTGGGTGAAGACAGGAAAATATTTGTCAAAGAAAAGAAACAGTAAAGATGTGTAGCATCTTTGAGAATTCCTTATCCTAGAAGGTTTCCCGCAAACACTACTAATTTCCAGTCTTCTCTTTTCTGTGTTCTTTCAATCATTTAGTTCCTTGTTTGCTCCTTATGGTTTCTTGACTGGATTCCCTCCAGGTCAGACGACCACCTAACTCTTGACATTGCATCAGCCGCCAGTTAGGAGGCCTGGTACGTTTCACTGCTAAGTTGAAGGAGCCATCTGGGTATACAAGAAAGCCCTGGAACTCACCCCAAGTGAAAACAGGTGAAGAGTAAAAATTCAAATTTCCCAATATTCAAATAAAAGCATAGTGCATGGAGCCGTCTTGAAGATTCTTATTTCCGTGTTGGACTTGATTTCTCTTGTTCTCCATATGTTTCCCAATGCAATGAAAGCTCCTCTTGCTTTTTGTATTCTTATTTTGATATCATTGTCTGTCCCTCCAACTTTATCTATATTACTGCCAAGATATGTGTACCATTCTACATCTTCAAATGTAAAGTCAACCTATTGTATGGCTCTGAGACATGGAGAGCAACAAAAACAACAACTAAAAAGCTACAGACTTTTATAAACGGGTGCTTGCGTAGAATAGAAGGACTGAAATGGTATGACAAAGTCACAAATGTGGAATTGATGACAAGAACCAGACGCTGGCGATGGATATGACACACTTTGAGGAGACCTGTTGATAGCATTACAAGGCAGTCCTTGTTCTGGAATTAACAGGGAAATAGAGGCATTGGTAGACCAAAAAACACATGGAGAACTGGATACCGAGGTGAAAATGATGAGGGAAACATGGAAAGAGCGTGAGCGGATGGCACGGGACAGGAAGACTTGGCATGTGTTTGTTCAAAGCCTATGCTCTTCGGCGAGCTAAAGGGTATTGATTGATTGATGGAGCCATCGTGTACGTCCAGGGGGTCCCTGAAAAACTTTAAGACATATCATAAGAGACGATTAATATGAGGTTGTGTTGTTGTCTTGTTTTGGTCTGTCTTACACCACGGTCATATTTACCGCATGCAATACTATAGGAAAACGGACCGATATAAGAACCAATGAAAACGCCCCTTTTTCTAGTGTGAATAAGGAAACCTTTTTAGACGTAACATAGAGGCCCATTTTGTGTAAATGAAAGTACGAAGTTATTTAATTTCTTAAGAACTAGAGATGTTTAAAAGGAAAGATATAGATAGTTCAACAACGGGAATGTTAATTTAGAGGTAGGTGCAAAGACTTCCTCGGATAGTAGTTCATTTAAAGAGAAAAATCGTTTAATTTGACATCTATACATCAGGGTAGTCCCAAATTTAGTTAGTTAAAGTCTGCATAGATTTAAATGCATTTTGATAACTAAACAATTATTAGATAGAACGGTAGAGATAAATTCACAATATAATTCTAACTTTAAATGATCAAAATCGGTTAAGCATTTAGAGAGATAATAAATATTAAAAATTTTGCACATTGAACAAGCAGGCAAAAGATGCCTCGTTTTAGATTCCTAACACCGGTTTTTGGCCGCGTTCTCCGATACGGGGGGAACGACGGTATAAAAGTCCTTGAACTTGGTTGATTTGGAGCCACAACTTTTTGAAACACTAAGCGGTACAGAAGAGAGCGGCAAAAAAGTGTGCTGTCCAATACTTTGCCACTGCATCTGCATAGCAGACCTAAATACCTTTTGACAGCCTGTTACAGTTTATGTGTATTGCTTGAGGGTTTTATCCTGCAACTACTAAGATTGTACGAGACATTCACTTCTAAGGGACTCTGTGGTGCAAACGTTCTCAATATATCTAGAACTAGACAACATATGTTTCCCAGCCTGGAGATCCAGACATTTTGTGATCTTTTCTACAGTGGATGATTCTCAATTTTGGAGATAAGTGGTATCACAATTCCCCTGATCAGCCTATTCAGCAACTTAGTAATAAGAAATAAATTAGTAATAACAACAAAAACAGTTTGAGTGATGACTCATGAAGAACTTTATTAAACTAAGTATTAAATTCACAGTCCAGCGAAAGTGATAACTATATATATATGACTCGTATTTAATGAGCTCCCAGCCGAAAGTAAATTAACAAAGTATATATATATATATATATATATATATATATATAGATATATATATATATATATATATATATATATATATATATATATATATATATATATATATATGTCACAGAGAGTTTTATGATCAATAAATTTTCTATATATTCTTTCTTTCTTCCACCCGTGTCCTATATTTTATTATCACTCTTTATCCTTTTCCTGTATTTTTCGCATTCGTTCGTTTGCGAAAAATATTTTTTTCCTATTCTCACTTTGCCGTTTTCGTTTTCTCATTTAGAAACGCAGTAGATTACCTAACGTGTCAGTCCCTTGCACGAGATGATTTTAGGTGGGATTTCAGTCTATCAGACATGATGAGCAGACAAATTGTCTACATTTGCAGCTGTCACGAGAGTTTTTCGTCAGGCTAGCTCCCGGCGAAGTGTGAAATTTGCCCTCTGCAGTGGAGACGGGGTCATCTGGCATTCGCATCTGACATGAGCGCTCACTGTCCGATAGTTAGACGGAGGTGTGAATCGCGCCAGACATGCTCGCTCAGAGCAGACAGAGTGTCTGGCATTTCGCATCTGACACGCGCGCTCACGGTCAGATAGTTAGACGGAGGTGTGAAGACGCACGTTTGGCAGTTATGAGCAGCGTCTAAGCTGACGTAAGTGTTAAGATGGAAAGGGGAGATTATTTCGTTTTGCGAAATAAGTTGTGACCTTTTTGTCTGGTTTAAGATATTAACCAGAGTCTGAAACTAGGTTTTCATTCTTACTCCTAAATTCGCAGTAAACAGGTGGCTTGTGAATAGAATAAGCTGTATAACAAAGCTCTTAATTTGTTCGAGAATTTACCGAGCTTCTAGACTTCAAATAAATATATCAGCGTATAATTCTAAAGTGTGCGATTACCTAACTGTAGTTCTGTGTTGAGGTAAATATTAAGTATCTAATATTTTGTGAGTGTTTAAAGTGTTAAATCGCCTATTTTTCACTAGTTCTTTTGTGCAGAGAGAATTAAAATATAGTCTGTATTATTTTCTAGTGACGTGTTTCAGTGGAAAGCAGAATAAAGTATAATTTCTAGCTTAAAACCAGGTAGCTATAAGGAATTAAATTTAACTGCTAAATAATCAGACGAGAATATATTTTAAAATTAACTTATAACTGAAATGCTACATCAGTGAGTATTGACGGGATACGTATGTATTCCTAATTCATGATGATTGATTTTATGTACATAACTTATTTTACGGGAAGTTTTAAATGATAAGTCAAGCTGTACGCTTGCAGTTTAAAAATGTAAGTTATAACGAGTACCTAGTATATATATATATATATATATATATATATATATATATATATATATATATATATATATATATATATATATATATATATATATATATATATATATGTGTGTGTGTGTGTGTGTGTGTGTGTGTGTGTTTAGACTGTCTGACTCCTCTAAATCTGTCGTAGAAGATAGGTGAAAGAGATAAGATTTCTCGATTTCAGAGACAGCCTCTATCACAGTCTACCATCTCACTCGTGGAAATCTATTGCTATTACTATCTCTCACGGTGACTATCACTTCTTCAAATCTATTCAGAAAGGACCAACCCAAGTCTTAATTCTCCTATCAAAAATCTACGACAAATGGGGTCTCGTCTATCGGGATTTTGAATTTTGAATAGGAAGACGAGACGACAAATATCAGCTCGTCTTAGAGATTCTTTATTCTGATATAGAGTAAGAGTGTGATGTCTTGTGAGTTGTTATATCTTTTAAAATAGTTTTCCCCTAGACTAACGATCTGTTTATGGGCGTGCTGACCACACAATTAATAATTGTTTTTCCACAGCATTTTGAGTAATATACATTTGAGTTACAGGTTGATTTTGTCGGAATATATGTTAATTAATGATTTTGTAATACTAAACGCTGGTAAAGTTTGTGAGTGTATAACATTCACAGGGTTCTGAAGAAGTAGGTGTTTGAGCTAAGCTAAGGAGTGCTTTCAGACAATTACGTCCTGTTAATTGCCTCCCTTACCCTAACTGTCTTCATGGGTAAACTTGATAGTGGATTAAAAATTAAGGGGATTTTTTTTTCTTCCTTAAATAATTTTTCAATAAATTATTTTGTTTCCACTGTAGCAACTTATTTTTCAGTGAGTAATCTTAACTACCATTTAGTTGGCATAGTCGTCTGCATTAGGTGCTTTATTGCCGATTAATAGCAGCGATAGTTAGATAATTTATTATTTTGGAGGAGGTATCCTAGGTTGAAGTATATCATCTTTTGGGTTGATAATTTCTCGTAAGTGGTAAGGAACCAGTGTATCCTTTGTCATCTTTTCTTTCTCGAACTAAGTCTCAGCCACTAAGTTACTATGGCCGAAAGGGCGAAACTTAGACAGATGCTCAGGGACGAGGCACGAGAAGAAGGTTTGGAAGGAGAGGAAGCGAAAGCTTTTGTCAGAGACGAAGTTGAGAGATATGATGCGGAGAGGAAAGCAGTTGAAGCTAAAGAGCAGAGGAAGATGGATCAGGAAATGGAAATTCGCAGGATACAGCATGAGGAACGAGAGAAGGAGAGACAGCATGAGAAGGAGAGGGGGAGAGACAGCAGGAGAAGGAGAGGGAGGGGAGACAGCATCAGCTGGCACTTAAAGCTCTGGAATTCCAAAGTCGTGGGACTGCCTCTACCTCCAGCAATGGAGAGTCTTCTCCTCATTCTTCCTTAACTGATCCTTCTAACACTCAGTCTCTTCAACTAAACGCTATGTCTTTTGCTCTAGAATCTTTCCCTTGTCCTAATGAGAAGATTGACACTTGGCTTGAAAAATTTGAGAAAATTGCAACTCTGTACGGTTTAGAGAGGTCGCGTTGGAATATGAAACTTTTGCAGGCCCTTAAATGTTCTGCTTATGATGTTTATTCTAAACTGGAAAGTGGCCAACAAGACAACTATGACTTGTTGAAGACAGCTTTGCTTGAGCGCTTTGAAATGAATGCGCGAAAGTTTCTGCAACTTTTTCGCAACAGCAGGAAGGAGAGCTCTGAAACTTTTCAGCAGTTCTCATCTCGTCTAAAGGGATACTTGACTAAGTGCCTAGAGCTCTCGCAGCTCCCCTCTACCTATGAAGGTCTTGAGGAATTTGTTATAACAGAACAAATAAAGAACACTTTGTCTGCAGATACCCGGAGATTTCTAGCTGAGCAGGGTGCAGAAAAGATTGAAGACATCTTAGAAAAGTCTGAGCGATACCACAATGCGCTGGCTGAACTACCGGCCACAAAACGGAAACCGACAGAAGAGCATTTATGAAAGAATAATCTAGACCAATCTTCTCATGCTTCTAATCAGAATAACCACAGAGAAACTGGACCTCAAAACCCCCCTCCTGAAAAATCTAAGTTCTACAAAACCAAGTACCCCAGCAACCACAGTAAACAGTCTGATCAACCCGACCGCCCTTCATGGTAGCGTGGCCAGAAAGGTCAAGGTGACAAAGGGAAAACCCCTGCGCACGGGACTAAGGATCAGAGCAAGCACACCGAGCCGAAGCGCATCGGATGCTTACAAACAACAGACTCAGAGGAAAGAATTATTGTCAATGATTCTCAACCGGAGGGAGAGAGGTCCTCTACGAGAGTTACGGTTGTTTTAAACGGGACTTCAACTTATTGTTTGTTTGACACGGGACTTTCGTTTGATTGCATTGTTGCCAGGCACCTGGTCAAACCCGGTCAAGAGACAGAAGAAACCGTTAAACTTTGTGGAGTCTTTAAGAGTGATGCACCAACAACGCTTCCCATTGCATTGGTTGAGATCCACTCCGATTTTGTCAGGGGTGTGATTAAAGCGGCTGTTACGGATGACCCGATCTACCCAGTCATACTTGGCTGTAGATATGTATTTATTGGGAAACCGGAAGAGCTAATTGTGGCAACAGTAACCACAAGAGGGCAAACTAAAAAGGAACGGGATCCTGCGCCAAATTTGTTACCTATGGAACTTAAAGAGGCGCAACAAAAGGACCCTACTTTGGAGCCCTGCTTTAGGAAACTGCCCATGGCCAAGGACCCTAGACAGCACGGGGACATTTTTTCAAAGGATGGTGTACTGTATCGCAGAACGGGCAAGCCTGACCAAGGTTACAATCAACTCCTAGTACCGAAACAGTACAGAAGCCAAATCCTAGAAATGGGGCACTTTCTTCCCTTTAGCGGACATATGGGACAGAACGCCACAACGCAACGAATACAGACTCACTATTGGTGGCCAGGGATGAACACTGATATACTCAGATACGTGAAATCCTGTGCCCAGTGCCAACGGGTAGCACCCAAGCACTGGACCGCCCCAGTTCCCATGGGGCAAATGCCAATAGTGGGGACTCCATTTGAACGGGTTGCTGTCGACATTGTTGGACCCCTAGAAAGGACCAAACGAAGGCACAGGTTTATCCTGACTTTAGTCGACACATGCACTATGTGGGCCGAAGCTATACCGCTAACATGCACAGATTCGAAGCATGTCGCAGAAGCCCTAGTGCAGATTTTTTACACGGTTGGGATTCCCTCAACAAATTTTGACGGACAATGGATCCCAATTCCGGAGCCTGTTAATGGAGGAGATCTTTAAGATCTTGAGGGCCAAACACATCCACACCAGCCCGTACCATCCGGCCGGAAATGGGCTCGTGGAACGTTTCAACGGCAGCCTCACCACCATGTTACGCAAGCTGGCACAAGAAAAGCCGGAGGATTGGGATCTTTTCATTCCTGCAGCCCTATTCGCTTACAGGGAAGTTCCCCAGGCCTCTACGGGTTTCCCTCCAGCTACGCTTCTATTCGGCAGACCTATCAAGGGGCCGCTTGAAGCATTACTTCGGTCCCTGACAGACCAGAAGGCGGATGAGACAGTCGTCTCAGCCAGTAGATATGTATCGGAATTGAAGGAAAGGCTACAGCTAGGATGGGATCTAGCTACAACAAACCTTAAGCAAGCCCGCGCTAGGCACGCTAAACGATACAATCGAACAGCGAAAGAGAGAGAACTACAACCAGGGGAGAAAGTTCTGTTGTTATTGCCAACCGGAAGCAACAAACTACGCATCGGGTGGCAAGGGCCGTTCACCGTCCTGAAAAAGATCTCGAGAACCAATTATCAGATCTCTATCAAAGGAAAGGAGAAGGTTTACCATGTGAATCTGTTAAAGAAATACTTGGAAAGACCGGTGCCATCCCCCGAACATCTCCTGGCGATCGCCATAGCTACAGAGGATGTTGAAGATGACGATAGTTGCATGGAATATCCATTGCAACAAACTGAATGTGTCGGAGATGTAAAATTTGGTGACACTCTCTCTGAAGCACAACAGACAGAAACGAAGGCGTTACTGAACCAGTACACGGCGGTGCTAACGGATGTACCTGGACGAACACATCTCGTAGAGTTCGAGATGAAACTTACAAACGAGACACCTGTTCGAACCAGAGTTTACCCTATTCCGTATGCGAAAGCTGATACGCTACGTGCAGAGATAGACAAGCTACGTAAAACAGGAATTATTAGTGAGTCCACGTCTCCTTATAGTGCGAGCGTAGTGCTGTTGCAGAAGCCCAATAAGGAAGTTCGGCTGTGCATCGATTACCGGCTACTTAACACAGTAACGGAATTTCAGCCGGAACCACTCCAAAGCGCTTCTGAGCTGTTTAGCAAGCTAAGCAAGGCACGGATTTTCTCAAAGATTGACCTGAGTAACGGCTACTATCAGATACCAGTCAAAGAGGAAACTAAGCCTTTGCTAGCTTTCAGCACAAGCGAAGGACACTATACGTTTAACGTGATGCCATTCGGATTACACAACCCACCAGGAGTGTTCACAAGGATGATGAGAAAGCTGTTAGAGCCATTGCACAGTTCACATATCCACAATTTTATGGACGATATACTAATTGCAACGGACACATACGAAGAACACATTGCTACGGTCGAGATGCTCCTCAGGAGACTACAGGAAACTGGACTCACAGCTAGACCTAGCAAATGTTTAATCGGCTTCAAAATACTTGACTTTCTGGGGCACACCATTGCTCACGGTGCTATGTGGCCAGTTGCTAAGAACGTAGAGAAGATACGTGCAGCGAAGAGGCCAAGGACGAAGAAAGAAACGCGATCGTTCCTATCGCTATGTGCTTACTACCAGAAATTCATCAAAAACTTCAATGGTTTAACAGCACCCTTTACTGACCTTACGAAAAAGGGGCGACCGGAGAGAATTATCTGGGATCCTAAGTGCGAAGACGCTTGCGTCACGCTCAAGAAACAGTTGTCTGAATATCCAATTCTGCGACTGCCTGATATTACCAAACCCTTCGTATTGCGCGTTGACGCATCAGGTCAAGGCATTGGGTCAACTCTGCTTCAGGCGGGCGACGTCGATCCGAACCAGCTATTCCCAGTGGCATACGGCAGTCGTAAATTGAATAAGGCAGAGCAAAACTACTCCACAGTGGAAAGAGAATGTCTCGCATTATTTCATGGTATAAGGAGGCACCATGAATACCTTTACGGAGCGACATTCACGGTGCAGACCGACCATGCCCCACTGGAGTTTCTCGGTGCTAATAAGGAATTTAATGCGAAAATAATGCGCTGGGCACTGCTGCTAAGTGTATATTCCTTTAAAGTCGAATACATTCCAGGTAAACAAAAATGTTGGAGCAGACTTCATGAGTAGGCCTTGCACAGAGATGGAGGGGGGAGATGAGAGGGAAGAAGACAGAAACCCTGAAGCTACGGATATAGGAAATTTATTTCCATAACGTAGACATGGAGTGCTTCCATATCTTAAAGGGGGGACGTTCTGTCACAGAGAGTTTTATGATCAATAAATTTTCTATATATTCTTTCTTTCTTTCACCCGTGTCTTATATTTTATTATCACTCTTTATCCTTTTCCTGTATTTTTCGCATTCGTTCGTTTGCGAAAAATATTTTTTTTTCCCATTCTCACTTTGCCGTTTTCGTTTTCTCATTTAGAAACGCAGTAGATTACCTAATGAGTCAGTCCCTTGCACGAGATGATTTTAGGTGGGATTTCAGTCTATCAGACATGATGAGCAGACAAATTGTCTACATTTGCAGCTGTCACGAGAGTTTTTCGTCAGGCTAGCTCCCGGCGAAGTGTGAAATTTGCCCTCTGCAGTGGAGACGGGGTCGTCTGGCATTCGCATCTGACATGAGCGCTCACTGTCCGATAGTTAGACGGAGGTGTGAATCGCGCCAGACATGCTCGCTCAGAGCAGACAGAGTGTCTGGCATTTCGCATCTGACACGCGCGCTCATGGTCAGATAGTTAGACGGAGGTGTGAAGACGCACGTTTGGCAGTTATGAGCAGCGTCTAAGCTGACGTAAGTGTTAAGATGGAAAGGGGAGATTATTCTACCATCTCGCTCGTGGAAATCTATTGCTATCTCTCACGGTGACTATCACTTATTCAAATCTATTCAGAAGGGACCAACCCAAGTCTTAATTCTCCTATAAAAAATCTACGACAATATATATATATATATATATATATATATATATATATATATATATATATATATATATATATATATATATATATATATTGTAATGTGAAATAAATAATTAATATTTGAAATATAACTATATCATATTTAACTATGGTGGAAATGGACATTCCATGTTTATTTATTTTATTTTGTAAAAACATTTGAATTCTTTATCATTTTCCTAACCGAAAAGAGAAACGGTATAGGATCAATAAATTATAAAAAAATATATATACTCAGAGTTACTTAATTATTTAAATTGAGTTAAGGTCCTGTTGGTTATATATATATCTATTATATATTTAATTAACTAATTAATCCCCTAGCAGAGTCAATACAAAAAAATAACCATTATTCAAGGGAGGATCTTGAGAGGTAACACTTAGACCTACAGTAACAAACACTATCATCATACTTGAAGGTTTATACAGCTTGACCTTACCTTTGATTGTCGATACACCCTAACTTTTTTCAGAGAAGGGGTGATAAAGAATCTTTTTGCTCATCAGTTGATAAATATAAGCTCACTAGAACATCACCAGAGTTAAATGCTGTGTTGTTGTGTAACTCGTGGTTTGAGTATGGAATGTCACCTCGACCTACGCAGTGGTGTGTAGACATAGATTGAGAGTATAATATGCGAATGATAAGAAGAGTTCGTGGTGTTGACAAAGGGTCTTTTTTCTTACACTCATGTATGGCTGGAAGTCATCGACACCAACGACTGTGTACCTTTGCTACAGTTTAATTGGACGTACACACTCGACAGCACGGATAGTGACAAATCACAGGTTGGCATAATACATCATGGTACAGTGGATAAATGGTCTTGCAATGATACATGGGCACTCATGTAGAATAATAGCATAATGGACTGTCAGTAGACAAGTACTCAGTATTGCCCATATATATATATCATCTGAGTTTACTGACAAAGCACGTCAGATTATAAACAATATTCAAGATGGCTTCTAGACCTAACCTCGTCTAGCGAAGATTCCTTTAAATAATGATCAGCACATATTTTTTCCATGTAATCATATTGAACCGCTAGTAATGGGTTCTCATGTGTAGCAGTGATCTCTGGACTCATCAAGCGATAATACGGGACATCCTTTTCTCTTCCTGATAGTCCTTAAATATGTGAATACAAGATTGATACAACTAGGAATCTGTATCAAAGTTAATCATACATTAAATGTTCTCATTACTTTGTAGATTCTATCATGAGACAATTGACTCCACTTTACAATATGGTGCTGCTATGAAAGAATGTCATCTTCATATAGTTAAATCTTCTCTCAGACGTACAAATCGTGCGAATCTTGAGATCACTTTTCCCGGCGACAAGCCGATACAGAAAAACACAGCCCCAACATCAGGGCGAAGCCAAATCACACCTCTCTAGCGACACATCCGCCGAACAGCCCTTTGACCTTTCTAGCGACCAAAAGACCATATAGTTCGACTTAGACATGCAAAGATATTCAGATATAAGACAGACTCGTCCTACCCAGACAAACAATACACATAAATTCAGGCCATAGATACACTGAAGCAAGAACAACCTATTTCTACCCAAACAAAGAATAAATCGCAGTAAAACTGGATTCATCCGCGGAGTTCGATCGAAAGAGACGACACTCCTTTCAAGGGAAGTAACTCAATAATGACTTTTCCTTAAGCACTAAAAAGTATCTATTTTGTTTACAAAATATTTGCGAACATAACAAGCATACAAATGTATTATATTGTAAGATATCAAAGACTGCACGTAACAAGGGGTATTTCTCATAAGACCAGTCTCTTATCTGGCACTATCCTGGTATCATCTGATACATCTTTTTGTCCAGGATATCTTTCATTTAATAACATCTGAACCTCTCGCGACAGTTGTGCATGTGCCTTTGAACCTCGCCATATACAATAAATTGTTACAGAAATGTCACGTGACCTTTGCTGTGACTGATGTGTGTACCATCAAATGGACATGGCACAGTTTCGTAATATATCTCAAGCCAACTCTATTTCTTTAAAAGATATGATGATTTTGTCCTTACAAGGTCTCAACACCAAAAACAAACAGTATCACAGAAACATCTGCTACAAGAGCAAATAAACGCGTTGATGTCGCAGATCGCTTCCTTGATCTACCGTAGTCGTACACGAATGGCCTTAATATGAGTAAAAGAATGAGTTGTTCAAGGTAGCAACCTCCGCTCAAAATCACTCTTGGTAGAGATGTAACTAGGAGGATAGTGCTTCTATTTCAAGGAGTCTCACGGGGATTTTATGATGGCAAGTGCAACTGCATTTACTAATTTTGTTGTAAACCTTTTATCCCCCGCCCACTTCTGTGAGAAGAAAGTATGTGTCACTTGACTCGTATTTAATGAGCTCCCAGCCGAAGGTAAATTAACAAAGTATATATATATATAAACTGTATTATTACCTCTGGATGTACGTATTTTTTAAGGAAGATTTCATCGGACTTTTATTCTAATGACTTTATTAGTAGTTTTTTAACACTGTTAAGTTGACAAGATACTCCTTTAAACATGTGTACGTCCTGTAAAGAAAACCTATTACTAATTCCCATCCTAGAGTCTGATGAGAATGGAATCTGAGTGGGGAATTAGAAGATGCTCAGTTATTATACTGAAAAATTCAGCCCACCAGAAATTTAATTTCGTTAGGTATTTTGGGTGAAACCAGTCACAATTCAGTTTAGTTTATTTTCCAACTGAAACTCAATCACAAGGTAGAACGTCCTACTTTAGTAAATTTTTCACCTACCCATCATCATAATTATTAGCATCGCCATATGTGGTAGTGTAATTAATATTATTATATGATATTATGCCATATGCCTTGCCCTAATTCTATCATCATGTTGTCTCTGTTTATTTAAGACAAGAGATCTCACCGGAAACAGTTACATAATATGTTCCGGTGTAGTGGGTTTGATGGTATTGTATGGTGGTGATGGTACTACGTGTGATGCATGAGGTCAGCTGTGAAGGCTCCTGAGATAAAATGTAACTGAGAGTTGTCAGAAGGCCCTTCTCGCTACCACTACGACCTCACACTTATCTTTTTTTTTTTTCTAATGAATGTGGCTACGTTAAATGTCTAGGGTAATGATATGTAATGTGGTGTGATAGTTTATAGACACACACACAGATATTTACTAAGTCTAATAATATTAACAAATGTTATAATACACTGAACTAACTCAAGTGTGTAAAATTTTTGATAGAAATTTTTTTACATTTATTTTGTTCTGGATCAAGTTTTATTTTGACCAGAACTTATAAAAGATTTAGAAATTATGAAAGAAATGCATGGAATATTACATAATAAATGCAAGAGTGTACATATGTAAGTACTAGACTATTTAGTTTTATTAATGTTTATACTAGTCATCTAATTGGGAGGATAGTTAATGGTTGTGCTGTTGGGGTGGCCTCATCACTCCAGTCTATATTGACTACACCTTGTCCAGAAATGGCAGGAATTTTATGGGATTGTTAGTAACTAAATGGAGTTGGTGAATTTCCAGCAGACCAGAGGCTCACTCAACTTTGAAGATGTAGCTCTGGTGCTGAGATCTGGTGGCCCCACCTCTCCGTGCTTGGGGGCAATAATAGTCTGCTCTGACACAACGTTACTGCACGGATCCACTCTGGTAAAATCACCAACTTAGTTTACACCGCCTTGGTGACAACTGAAACTCACAGCTCTGCAATCAAAGTATTGGCTATGTGTCAAAAGTCCATTCTCTAACCATGTCTGGACACAACACTACACAACAACAACACCATATAGACAGGTCAGATCTCTCTGACCATACAGCACATTTTACCATGGTGGTTTCACATCAGATAGGTCCTCCCAGACTACAGATTCTGAAATATGTTTATTAGTTTCCTCCCCTAAAATAGTATAGGTAATATGTTTCATTGATCTCAACACTTGATCTGTCCTTCCTAATCCTTGCTGGAGTTTATGTATTTTATTTGTCTCTAGACCCTGAACTGGGGCGGGGGGTCCAGAGCAAATCCTTACTTGTTTGTAAGGCTAGATTTCGATATGGCAGTATCAAATCACTCGAAACATTAAACAATATTCAAAATATACAAAGAAATAATTTCAATCTTACCAGATTATGAATAAAGAACACAGAAATGCTAGCAAAACTCAGCTGAGCTGCTGGCTATAGTATGGCGTCCCTGAACTTATTTCAATTTATTTCATTTGGAAATCACCACACTTGAAATTTACTGTGTCTATCACTGGACAACTATTGAGGAATGGCCCCAAATGCGCGTCTGAGCGCCGATAATATGATTGTCTGTGGCCAATCACTGCCTTGTGTTTTTCAATTCAAATTTCCTACACTAAAGTCATTTCAGTCATGCTTCAGTCAAGTATGGATTTTTATCTGTTAGTCTGTCCGTCTCTACTTGCGTTTTCACAAAAACGTACTTGTTTTTTTGAACCAACCTATTCATCCCCTCTACAATTTTGCCTGAAAAGTTATTTTTAGCCACAGCTTCCACCAATTCCCCTTCTCTTTCATTCTAACTAGATTTGGACACTTGAGTCTTCAAGGTCGCGATTTTTGTGCAAATAGTGAGATGTTTGATTCAATGCAGTCTTTCGCTGTTGTGAACAACACAGTCTTTTGTCAATGTCTTCATTATTATCTATCCGTCTGTATAATTAAAAGCATATTATTTCACTGCTCAGAATGGGCCATCCGGCCAGCTAATTTTTATATTCCTAACATTAATATTAAGAAAAAGTTACTTTTTGAATTTTGTAATATTTCAAGCATCTGCGTTTAGCCGCTGAATTCAAATAAAAGGCTTGGTATCGCAAAAGCGTCCAATAAATGACTGTGGCGTATCATATCCAAGGTCCCTTCTGTCGAATTCCTTACTTTATGTCAACTTGGGGGGGGGGGGGGGGGAACGTGACTTTTCCTCCTTGCCCCACCAATTTGCGTCCATTAACCTCGCTAGTTCAAGTACGCGTTCAGTCAGATTTTTGTCTTTTGATCCTCGTTCCGTTTGCCTTCAAGTCTAACACCTGATGACCCGCGGCGCGGGCGATCATGTATTCCAGCAGCTTACGCATTGGTTTTTTTATCCCTACGTTGTATCATTGGAGATATTTTGACGTTGTATCACTGTTAATTTTTACGACACATCTCCCCACCTGAAAACATGCCTACGGCAAGTTCTAAAACCAGTGATACACATAGACAAAATCTCTCCTTACGCCTGCCATTACTCTAATTTTGATCACAGGGGTGCCGACTGAGGAAATCTGCACCGACATTCAATTTACCTGGGATATATTGGATACTAAACTGATAAGGTTGAAGCAATAAAGACCACCTCAGCAATCTTGCGTTTTCATGCTTAGCCTGAGATAAGAATACGAGAGGCTGATGATCCGTCTCGACCACAAAAGTCCTACCATACAGATAGATTTGAAACTTCTTTATTGCCCAGACCAACGCTAAACATTCTTTTTCGCTTGTGGAGTATCCTTGTTCCGCCTTATTCAATTTGCGGCTTGCATAAGCGACTGGTTTCAGTTCCCCATCAGGTGAAGATGATCTTTGCAACAACGCCGCCCCGAGTCCTACATTACTGGCATCGGTTCTCAAGACAAAGTCCTGTGTCAAATCAGGTAGTTTGAGAATGGGCTTGCTAGTGAGTTTTTCCTTTAAATCCTGGAACGCTAATTCACTTTGCGCAGTCCAATTAATTTTATCTGGAAGTCCCTTGCGAGTCAGATCAGTCAGAGGCGCACAAATAGAGTTAAAATCTTTGATATATTTTTGATAAAATCCGCATAACGACACAAATGATCGCACGTCTTTTTTTGTTTGTGGTCTAGGTGCTCTCTGCAGTTTTTCCAAGTTCTTAGGATCAGGGGTCATATTACCCTGATATACAGTGTGCCCCAAGAATTCCAACTCTTTGCATCCAATACAACATTTTGTTGGCCTAGCAGTTAAGTTCGCCTCCCGAAGCCTATTAAATAACATTTCTAGAGCTTCAATGTGTTCTTCAAATGTCTCTGTGGCGACGAGAATATCATCCATGAAATTCGTGATACATGGGTTATTCAGGGGATCCAACAATTTGCGCATCATCCTTGAAAACACACTCGGAGCATTTTTCAGTCCGAATGGTAGCATATTGAATTCATAATGTCCATCCGAAGTGCTAAAAGCCAAATAAGGTCTCACTTCAGGCTTCACTGGGATCTGGTAATAGCCTTTACTAAGATCCACCTTTGAAAAGTATTTTGCCTTGTTCAGTCTGGCAAATAACTGTTTTGTGTCTGGTAATGGATCCACTTGTCCTTCTGTGACAGCATTCAGTTTCCTGTAATCTATGCACAGTCTGTGTTCCCCAGACGGTTTTCTCAGCAATACGACACTAGAACTAAAAGATGATTCACTGTGCGAAATAATCCCCTCCTTCAACAAATAATCTATTTCTTCCTTCAATGCCTTCTCCTTCGCGAACGGAATAGAATAGGCTCTCATACAGATTGGGTTTGAGTCTACCAGTTTCATGTCATACTGTAGCAAATTTGTATGTCCTGGTTTATCTGTTAATACATCTGTATGTTCCTCCAGAACCTGTTGAACTCTCTCCCTCTGATTTTTAGTCAGGTGCTTACTGACTTTTACCTGTGCTGCTGTTTCACAAGGATGTAATGGGTATTCATGTGAGGTGAGTGGTTCCCTTTGCATCTGAGTTGCAATAGCCAAGGTCAATAAGGGGGTGCTTTCCTGGAGTGGTCTGTCCAGATACTTCTTTAACAAGTTTACATGATAAACTTTCTCCTTCCCCTTTTTGTCAATTTTATAGTTTGTTCTAGACACCTTCTCTAGAACCATATATGGACCTTGCCAACCAATTTGTAATTTATTCTGGCTACCGGGTAGTAGAAGAAGCACCTTCTCTCCCACAGCTAGTTCTCGGTCCTTTGCCTTCCTATTAAAATATGCTGCATGTTTCTTCCTGGCTTGTTTCAAATTATCATTTGCCAGTTTCCATCCAGCTTTCAAACGAGTGGTCAGTTCGTTCACGTATTGATAAGATGAGGTAACAGTCTCTTCCGCCTTCTCATCTGTCCAGGTCCTTAATAGAGCTTCTAATGGACCTTTTATTGGCCTCCCAAATAGCAGAGTTGCAGGAGCCATCCCGGTTGAACTATGTGGTACCTCCCGGTACGCAAACAATGCGGCGGGCAGGAATTGATCCCACAGATCCGGTTTTTCGTGTGCCAGCTTTCTCAGGATAGAAATGAGAGTCCCGTTGAACCTCTCTACCTGGCCGTTCCCTTGTGGATGGTACGGACTACAATGAAAGTGTCTGGCTTGAAATAGTTTAAAAACCTCTTCCGTTAGTTTCCCCTTGAACTGAGATCCATTATCCGTCAAGATTTGATGCGGGAATCCTAATCGGGTAAATATTGTAAGTAGTGCCTCTGCTACATGTTTTGAATCAATTGATGGCAGGGCTACCGCCTCTCCCCACATAGAACAAGTGTCCACCAGAGTAAGGATGTAACTGTTCCTCCTCTTGGTCCGAGTGAGAGGTCCTACAATATCCACTGCAACCCTCTCAAAAGGTGTTCCCACTATGGGCATTTCCCCTAGAGTTGCAGGAGCAGTCCAGTGCTTTGGAGCTACCCTTTGACATTCTGGGCAGGATTTGACATATCTTTTTATATCCTCCGTTATCCCTGGCCAGAAGTAATGACAAGCTATACGCTGTCCTGTGGCGCTGATCCCCATGTGACCACTGAAGGGAATCGCATGCCCGAGTTCCATCACTTTATCTCTATATGAAGTGGGAAGAACCAGCTGGTTGTGACCATTTATTCCAGTTCCGGCCTTCCTGTATAATAGTTTGTTCTTCATGAAATATTCTCCCTTGCTCGGAGGTGTGTGGCATTTGGGCAATTTTTTAAAACATGGCTTGAGTGTCCTATCCTCAGCCTGCGCCTTCCTCATCTCCTCTGGATGAGCATTTATAGGTTCACCTTCTTCCTCCTTCTTCTGTGACCTGGTCTGCACTGTCGCCATGATCACAGGTCTCTCGGGATTCCCCAAGAAGACGTATCTACACCCCAATATCAGAGGGTAGATTGGTTCATCTATCACTGCTGCTCTGATTTCTCCTTCCACATAGCGAGTTTTCACCGTTATCCTTGCGATGGGAAGTGTCATGAGTGGTATGTCCTTAGTTGCCCCTTGTATTTCCACTGTTTCTGTGGTATACTGACTTGGGTCCACTAGGCTAGACTTCACAACTGAATCATAATCCAAACCTGTATCATAAAGGCACCTTATGGTGACCCCATTACAAATAACATCCTCACAAACTGGGGGGTGATAAGGTTCCTGTTGTCCATTAGGATTAACCTTTAATCTTTGCGTCCCCGACTTCATTGCAGCAATGTTTGAAGGTTTCCTTCTACAAAATTCGGTGTTATGGTTATCCTTCTTGCACCATTTACACCATCTTTTTCCTTGGTTCAACGGTTTTCTTTCATTGAATTTTTGGTCATTGAACTGTGAGTTTCTGTCTCTGTAGTCATTTCTTGGCCGTTCAAAGTTTGTCCTACCTTTATTTCCCTGCTCCCTATTATCAAATTTATTAAATTGCTGTGGAGCTTTAAAATTATCTATGTGCTTCTTTTTAGCACCACTTACCTCTGCCTGGGCTGCCTGATACCTCTCAGCAACATTTAAAACCTCCCCCAACTTCTCTGCACCTTGTTCCATGAGAAATTTTCTCATGTCTGGAGCCATGGACTCTCTCAATTGCTCAATCATGATCATTTCTTTAAGATCTTGGGTCTTCCCCAGAGCAGTCCATTTCTCCAAATAGGTTTCTAGTCTGGCAGAGAATTGGTGGTATGTCTCCCCAGACAACAGTTTGGCATTTCTAAATTTCTTACGGTAAAATTCCCCATTTTTTTCGTACCTCAATAACAAAGCCTGCTTTAACATGTCATAATTGTCTTGGTCTTCCCTGTTCATTTTAGCAAATACTTCATAAGAAGTACCTCTCAGTCCCTGTGATAGCTTTAAACTCCACCTCTCTCTCTCTCTCTAACCCATAGGTAGTAGCTAATAACTCAAAACGTCCTAGGTACCCCTCTATGTCATCGTCTTTTTCAACAAAATGGTCTAAATGAAATCCCATAGCTGAGTTTGAGGCTCCCAGACTAGGCGCAGCATCTGAGGCAAAAGGGCTGGCACCATTTTCAGGAGCCTGGCCTTGTAATTCCAGCTCCCTTAGTCGTAATTCGTGCTCCCTTTGCAACCTTCTATCTTCTCCCTCCCTTTCGGCCTTTTTATCTTCTGCCTCCCTTTCGGCCTTTTTATCTTCTGCTTCCCTTTCGGCAGTCAATCTTTTTTCTGCTGCCTCTAATGCCTTTGCCTCTTTGTCAGCCTCAATCTGCAACCTCTTAGTCTCAGCCTCAATCTGTAACCTCTTCTCTTCAGCCAACCTTTCAGACTCTAATTTTCTTTCAGCCTCTTTTTCTAATCTCCTTTCTTCCCGTTCAATATATTTATCACATTCAGCCGTTACGTATTGAATTAAAATCTGACCATCCATTCCCATCTCCTTTGCGGTCAGCACAGCAGCTGATCGGAATTTTGCTAGCTCCGCCATACTTTTTAGACAATATAATAATATACAAGATAAATCTCTAACCACTAACTTACTTCTAATTACTATAGTCTAAATACTTCTAATTAATTAATTAACTAATTACTTATTACTGGCTGTGAAGATTCACCAACTTTTATATGCAGGGACACTTTTAATTTTAAAGGGAATTTTACAATTTTGTTTCCCTAATTTTATTTCTCCCACCAGGAGATCCTAATATTACTGTTGGGCTAATGATCCCGGGACAAAGAGACCCCAATATATGTAGTGGGTTTGATGGTATTGTATGGTGGTGATGGTACTACGTGTGATGCATGAGGTCAGCTGTGAAGGCTCCTGAGATAAAATGTAACTGAGAGTTGTCAGAAGGCCCTTCTCGCTACCACTACGACCTCACACTTATCTTTTTTTTTTTTTTCTCTAATGAATGTGGCTACGTTAAATGTCTAGGGTAATGATATGTAATGTGGTGTGATAGTTTATAGACACACACACAGATATTTACTAAGTCTAATAATATTAACAAATGTTATAATACACTGAACTAACTCAAGTGTGTAAAATTTTTGATAGAAATTTTTTTTACATTTATTTTGTTCTGGATCAAGTTTTATTTTGACCAGAACTTATAAAAGATTTAGAAATTATGAAAGAAATGCATGGAATATTACATAATAAATGCAAGAGTGTACATATGTAAGTACTAGACTATTTAGTTTTATTAATGTTTATACTAGTCATCTAATTGGGAGGATAGTTAATGGTTGTGCTGTTGGGGTGGCCTCATCACTCCAGTCTATATTGACTACACCTTGTCCAGAAATGGCAGGAATTTTATGGGATTGTTAGTAACTAAATGGAGTTGGTGAATTTCCAGCAGACCAGAGGCTCACTCAACTTTGAAGATGTAGCTCTGGTGCTGAGATCTGGTGGCCCCACCTCTCCGTGCTTGGGGGCAATAATAGTCTGCTCTGACACAACGTTACTGCACGGATCCACTCTGGTAAAATCACCAACTTAGTTTACACCGCCTTGGTGACAACTGAAACTCACAGCTCTGCAATCAAAGTATTGGCTATGTGTCAAAAGTCCATTCTCTAACCATGTCTGGACACAACACTACACAACAACAACACCATATAGACAGGTCAGATCTCTCTGACCATACAGCACATTTTACCATGGTGGTTTCACATCAGATAGGTCCTCCCAGACTACAGATTCTGAAATATGTTTATTAGTTTCCTCCCCTAAAATAGTATAGGTAATATGTTTCATTGATCTCAACACTTGATCTGTCCTTCCTAATCCTTGCTGGAGTTTATGTATTTTATTTGTCTCTAGACCCTGAACTGGGGCGGGGGGTCCAGAGCAAATCCTTACTTGTTTGTAAGGCTAGATTTCGATATGGCAGTATCAAATCACTCGAAACATTAAACAATATTCAAAATATACAAAGAAATAATTTCAATCTTACCAGATTATGAATAAAGAACACAGAAATGCTAGCAAAACTCAGCTGAGCTGCTGGCTATAGTATGGCGTCCCTGAACTTATTTCAATTTATTTCATTTGGAAATCACCACACTTGAAATTTACTGTGTCTATCACTGGACAACTATTGAGGAATGGCCCCAAATGCGCGTCTGAGCGCCGATAATATGATTGTCTGTGGCCAATCACTGCCTTGTGTTTTTCAATTCAAATTTCCTACACTAAAGTCATTTCAGTCATGCTTCAGTCAAGTATGGATTTTTATCTGTTAGTCTGTCCGTCTCTACTTGCGTTTTCACAAAAACGTACTTGTTTTTTTGAACCAACCTATTCATCCCCTCTACAATTTTGCCTGAAAAGTTATTTTTAGCCACAGCTTCCACCAATTCCCCTTCTCTTTCATTCTAACTAGATTTGGACACTTGAGTCTTCAAGGTCGCGATTTTTGTGCAAATAGTGAGATGTTTGATTCAATGCAGTCTTTCGCTGTTGTGAACAACACAGTCTTTTGTCAATGTCTTCATTATTATCTATCCGTCTGTATAATTAAAAGCATATTATTTCACTGCTCAGAATGGGCCATCCGGCCAGCTAATTTTTATATTCCTAACATTAATATTAAGAAAAAGTTACTTTTTGAATTTTGTAATATTTCAAGCATCTGCGTTTAGCCGCTGAATTCAAATAAAAGGCTTGGTATCGCAAAAGCGTCCAATAAATGACTGTGGCGTATCATATCCAAGGTCCCTTCTGTCGAATTCCTTACTTTATGTCAACTTGGGGGGGGGGGGGGGCGTGACTTTTCCTCCTTGCCCCACCAATTTGCGTCCATTAACCTCGCTAGTTCAAGTACGCGTTCAGTCAGATTTTTGTCTTTTGATCCTCGTTCCGTTTTGCCTTCAAGTCTAACACCTGATGACCCGCGGCGCGGGCGATCATGTATTCCAGCAGCTTACGCATTGGTTTTTTATCCCTACGTTGTATCATTGGAGATATTTTGACGTTGTATCACTGTTAATTTTTACGACATCCGGTATAAAACATAAGGTTGAGCGATTTGCACACTCATGCCTAGAAAATTAAACACGTTGTCTTAAACCAATCATTCTCTGCTAATCCGACACATCTTTGCGGGAGCAACTGACGCGATTATCTATCAATCGCCTGCGTCTTGAGTCAACAAACGGCCGCCGAACAAAATGATGGCATTGTGGTTTAATCTTTAGTCCCCCACGCCTTTGCTAAGCGGTGAACTTATAACTTTCACCTGGCTAAGCTGGTAAAATATGGGATGGTTTTAGGAAAACAAAATATTGGCAATTACTGACATAGAGGAGTGTAGCATAAGGATAGACAGAAAGAATGGACGCATGAATAAGGAATTCTGCGACATTTCGTACGGGCTTCTGGCAACAGGACGAGCTGCAGTAATGGCTCCATCTTTATCATTTTCATCATCCGTTTCCTTTTTGATCCTTATGGAGCGTGGAACCGCCAATGTAGTTAGTAACAATGCAGGAATTCTCCACGAAGTATTCACATGCTCTTGCAACAGCTGTGGCTGTAACAATTTGATTTGCATTATGACGTTACCAGCCTCATGAGGATTTTCTCATGTTTGTCGCCTTGTAGGACATACCCGAAGAAGCAGTAATTCCCACTTCTCAGCCTTCTAAATATACTATAGATGTTAAACATTTAAGGAGTTTGCTTTAATTCTCCCTCCCGTTGTTATGCTTTGACGGATATACTTGTTAGTTAACATTGTAATCAACGATGGTACATGATGTAGTCAGCCTTCTAGTCGACCCCTGTCTTTTTTCTGCTATTTTCATTCGTTTGTCCCCAACAAAGTCCTTGTAGTTTGGTAACTGTGGCTATATCTTTGTCCTAATAAGACTTAAACTACAGACTTTCGTTCATCCCACCGCTATCTTAGTCCTACTGAGTTCTTATAACATACACAACAGTTTGGGGGATTATTGAGGGCAAGGTGAAATACAATCTAGAGGAATAACATCAAACGCTACCGCATTTACTAACTGCATCAAGGTGTCATGGCACTGCTAAACACGTGTGAAAACATTCGATAACTTGTACGCTGCTTAAAGTACTCGTAGATAAGACGGATATGGAAGAAATCCTGAGAAGAATACATTACGTTTAACATGTGCGATAAATATTTATCCGTCAGTGATCAGCAAACACTAGGTCTATCAGTGTAAAAATAATCCAAGATGGTGTAAGGTATATACAAACTAGCTTCTATACATGAAGCTGGCGGCAGTGTGATGCTGAAACTAACGTCTGTTTAAGTAACACCGAGTAACGTATTATAACCTCCTTGTGTAACAGAGGATACTATTACTTCAGCGGTTTGTACTTGGAGTCCTCGGTAATGTTTTACACTTAAAAGGTGTGAGAGAACCATTAAGAAGCGTAGATTGGTAGTTTGAAAAAAGCGCTTGCTCCTCGAGGCAAAGTTAATGGGTTCCAAACCGGTTAGCTTCACGCTCTCATCTACCCGGCTGTAAAGAATACTGACTCTGCTCTTGAGTAAGGGAAGACAAAGGCAGTGAGGATGAGCTGGTCACTCCACCTGATACAGGTGAGGCCAATTATAGTGATGTCTCCCTTACGTCAGTGTTTGCTATGTTTACCTGTGAAGAGAACTATTACTTTGTTCATCCGTGTGGTTCCGAGGCACGACAGGAGAGCAAAGAACAGGAACACTGTAACATACATGTCTTTAGAACCGACTAGGGAGTGCTAGGCATGATACAGGTTACCACCATCCTGTGAAAAAATGTAAGCGACGAAAACTTCAAAAAAAACTATATGGACAAGCCAACTTAGATAATAATTCAATTCAGCCATCAAAATACAGAAGAAGGTCCTCTAGTTAATATGCTCATGACGCGATCCAGAGAAGGCCGAAGGGTTGTCTGAGTAGCTGAATCACTTTTTTTTCTGTTCTAGGAAAATCTCCAGAACTGGCACATGTTCCATGTTCGTAAATTAAACCAACAAGGGAAAAACTTGTTATCAACCAAAAAAGCAACAGCCTTTCATAAATTGGTGCTTGAGTAGAGCAGAAGGATCGAAGTGGTGTGACAAGATCACTGGTGTGGATCTGATGACAAGAAACAGACAAGTGCCAGTGGAAAACAAGACGAGACCCAGACGCTGGAGATGGATAGGACACACACTGATGAAATCGGTTGATAGCTTTACTATGCGGTCCTTGTTCTGGAGTCAACAAGGAAAGAGAGTTAGTGGAAGACCAAAGAACACATTGAGATGAGGGCTGGAAACAGACATGATAGGCATGAAGAAGACAGAGAAAGACCTTGAGCAGATGGCACGGGACAGGAAGACGTGGCATAAGTTTGTTGAAAGCTAATACTCTGTACGGAGCTAAAGAGTGGGAATGACACGCACTTTACAGACTCTGGGTTTCACTTTGCGACTTTAGTTCATTATTTCATTATAGTTTACGTTCTACTCATTATGTTTTCGTCATCGCGTCTGTCGTTAAATATGCCTCTTAGGCAAGTCTTCATTTTTTCACTTCAATTTCTTCTCTTCAACAGTCTGTTCTTCTCTGTGTTCCATCCCCAACCTTTTCAAATTTATTTCCGCCTGTCTTTCATTCAGTTAAATAAAATTCTCATATTTGGAAAAAAACATAGGTTTCGAGGGCCCTTCTGTCCTGTCCCAAGACAAAGTGGCATTACTACGTGTTTACACACACACACGCACACACACACGCGCGCACACGCACGCACACACACATGTCCTCGACGTAAACGACAATGGTGAAGACCGTTAATTGATCCGAAGATTAAATTCTGACAAAAATACAGATTTACATTCTACAAGGTTCAACAACATCACATATTTTTTTAATGACAATATGATCACATACCTTACACTGTTGAGCATCTTGGGAATTATGGGAACGCCCGTGGTTGTGGGGTGTTGGTTTTCAAGAAAGAGAAAAATTACACAAGGAAAAAGACAGAGAAGAAATAAACACAACCATGGAGCAAGCACTGCAGCTGGCCTGCCTTTACAAAGTATTAGCATGCTCTTGCAGGTGGTGGTTGATGTAGTTGTAGTTTTAAGTTATGATGAGGCTGCCGTGCACCATACACAAACCTTTAACCACTAATTCAGAATGTAACGCCATTTATAGTGGTTTCTTTATTTGGCCACAGCTGGTTTTATTAAAAACGTCTTGCACGTAAATTAAAATTTGTACTTAAGAATATTTTATTTGAAACCACAATAACAATAAATCATTTATAATTGTTGGTTAACTTTGCCTTAGCAAAGAGTAAGTATTATAGGCGTTGGCCATTAATTTGGAGTATAAGGAGGTTCCTGAATTTTTTATTTTATGTACGCGTGAGAAGTGAAAGAGACAACGTTGCAAATAAATAATCAAAGTTTTCTTTTGAAGTATTTATTTTCAGTACCATAATAATGACGATGATGATGATGATGATGATGATAGTGGTTGTGATGATTATGCGCTATTTTCAAATTTTACAGGCTAATAACTAACATACATGTTTTTGTAATTTTCTTTAATGTCTTTTATTTTATAATAATCTTTGTTATGTTTCATTAGGCAGTTTAATCAGTTTTGTGTCTTTGTATTCTAAGTTGATATGGTGCAGTACAGAATGCTTTAAGAAAATACGATTTCAGTATTATTATCAGTGTCAATAAAACCACTTGCAGACAGTGGAATGGGATAAAGGGCAATTATTGTATTTTCTGACTTGTTCAAATGACTGAAAATGCACATAAGGGAAATAATTGTATATCTTAAAATTATTTAAATTGTGTGTACATCTTATCAAAAAAGGGATTTGCGTTTATCAAATTTAATTATTGCATATTATAAAAATTATTTCAGCTCTAAAAGATGATACAAACAAAATATAAACAATAGTAAACTATTTGTTTGAATGTAATATTTGTTTCTATTTGTACAAAAATACAAACCTGCATTTTACAGGATTTAACACTAATAATTATGTCATAATTTGTATTGCACTTCCACGGTAATCATAAGATAAGTGCTCCGTGCATTGGAAACTGTATCCAGAGGGCATGCGAAAGCATGCTCAAAATTGTGCAATGAATGTTTACATATTTATATCTTTGAGAATGCTAATTATCCTCAAACATGTCAACTTGTAAGCATGTGTGTAAAGTGATAATGGACATCGGGAAGGGGGGGTCTGGCGAGCGTAACAAGCAGCCAATTTTGATACCTTTGAACGTCCTAGAGAGCCCCAGCATGCGGATCATACGTTGCATCTCGACCTTTTGCGATCAGCAGGTTCTTTTTCGTGTCAGTGGCTTCCTTTCGGCTTTCACCACTGCTAGAATACAGAGCTTCCATCCCGGAGCAAAACATGTTTTTCTTCTGATACCGTTTCCGTAACGTGATTTCTATTTTTTTTTTTTTAAATAGACAGGGCTGTCGGCCCTGTTCTAAAACCACAAATTTGAAGACCATTGTGCCTGCTTTAGTCTGAGCCCCTACCCGCGCTGACCTATCCAGCTTGGTAGAACATGCTGAGAGTAAAACTCTCACTGGCATAGCCCTGGCGCTTGACAGAGCTTTGCTACAAGAAATATTAAGATCGTCGGAAGTGATCCCCCCGTCAGACAAGAGTTTCTGCCCTCTCATCATCTTTTGTTTGTTAAACTCTTTGGGCCGGCCCATTTAGGTCATAACTCCTAAGTTCCCCACCCCCCTGTATTTGTCAATTGAATACTTGAGTAACAATGTAGCTAAAGCGATTGCTCTCTAGACAAAGGGACAGGGTTCAAAACCAGGCCACGCCATGCTCAATTCTATCCTGTTGTAAAAATGTTTACATGTCTTTTCTCGTGAGTTAGGGAAGACAAAGGAAGCGTTGATGGGAACTGGTTACACCATCTCATAAAGCTAGACCTAGTATTGTAAAAACCTTATTACTTCAATCCCCTACGTCAATATCCGCTATCGGACTAACTTTAACTTATTAAGTTTTACTTTAATTTATGATCACTCGGATATGATTTCGCAAGAAGTGAATACTTATATTAACTTACTTACTTACTTAGTCGTTCCCCTTCTACCGTGAGGTGTAGAGGTGCTTATATTAAAACAGACACAAATATTTTGTTTTGATACTAAATCCGGTTACACCTTCGTTCCATCCCTCCTTTCTTTAAAAATTCTACGTCTCTAGCCTTCTCTTCACGACATCATTGAGCAACCCTTTTTTCAGAGAGTCAGTCCCTGAAGTACTACTTTGCAGTATGCGAAACCTCTGTTGATGAAAAACTTGATAACAAGCAGGATCTTCCAGATATATATATATGTAGGGCGAATTCGCTTTTGTCGATTTTAGCTTAACTCGAAGCAATTCTGCAGGTGCCAGCCTCATGTCTCTTTTGCCTTTGTTTTAAAATCCAGTTATGTCGATTTGTGATAACTAGAATTTTCGGATAAGTCGAATTAATTTTTCTGTCTAAAGTTATATTTAGACTCAGTAGTTCTGTCGTCGCGCTCATCTGAAGACAAAGTTATAATAATTATGTGTGGCCGTGGGTATTTATTTTTTTTATTTTTTTGTCAACAGTCTGCACAAGTGTCTGAGCGGAAGGGAAATAAATTGACAGATTGAGGGAACAAGTCGAAACGGTGATCCGAGTGTCAAATGAGATCAAATAGTGACCTCGTTACGACCTGCTCTTATCAGAAGAACTCCGGAACAAAGTTTATGGGCAGGTAACTCTTACAAACTACCTACCAGTACTACAATAAACGATAAGACGGTAATATACAACAAAACTGTTCACTCGCTATAGGTAGATCTTGCCATGTTGATGGACAATAGTTCGAATCCCCGGAATGCCTATAACTTCTATTGCTTTAATTTACCTTGTTTTGTCCTTTTCTGTCTTTCTGGGTTTCTTTATTTCTTAGGAGTGCCTGCCATATACCTATTTTTGTTTATTGTTCACTACTCACAGGTCACTCCATGTTTTCCTCTATGCTTTTCTACTTTGAGGAGTCCTTCATTCTCTTGTTGCTCCATATGGAGCATAGAACCATTACAGCAGCTTCCCGCTAGCAAGAAGTCTGTACCAAAGCGAAGGAGAAATATTTTCTTTCATGACATTGTTGGCCGTTGTGATTTCAGAAAATGGAAGACTTGACATATAAATTGGAAAAAGCTTTCAAAAAGCCAGTGCAGTGACTTACCAATTGTTCCCATTACTCACACATCCAAGTATCAGTGTGGAAACTAAACGCCCATTGATAAATAGTATATTCTCACCAAGTCTTTGCTTTCAGTGCCACACATAGCCCATGACCAAAGCAGAGGAGAGGAAAATCCCATCATGTGAGTTCAGATGCCTAAGAAGAGCCATAAATGGTACCAGACGAGACAGAATAAGAAATGATGACATCAGAACAATTGTAGGACCTACATCCTGCATGATGCTGACCACATCACCCCTAGTGTGCCGATGGTCAAGAAAATATGGGCCTAACGCCATATTCTCAATATGCCGCAATGGGCGTGTAACGTAATCCTTTACCTTTACCTACATCCTACTCAGGTATATAGAGACATAAAAGTTAGTGGCTTTTGGCTGTCTTATGACAATAGAGTCCAATAAATTATCACTACACGCCTATAGCTGTAGAAAGTGTGCTATTTAAGTGCACGGCCGATAACTTAGATACAAACAATATCACATATATCTTACAACAACATGGGCTCCCTACAGCAATATTCCATATATCTTACAACAATATGGGCTCACAGCGGCACTGTCACATATTTCTTACAACAACACGGGCTCACAGCAGCAATATCACATATATATTACAACAATATGGGCTCATTTCAGTTATATTGTAACAGGGAGTTCGAGTGTCAGAAATCCGGTTTCTAAAATTTGCATAAGGGAAATTAAAGGACTTAGAAATGTAAATCAAAGGGCGAAAATCCGTGACTCATAAGTTTATTATCTAAGTGCGATAATTCATTGAAGTAGGGATCAACAGTAGTGTTTAACGCCTTTTGAGAGAAAAGTGCTGACTAAAGTTTTTGTTCTGTTTTTTTAAGTGAGTTCAACTACGCGAAAATAAATTGCACGCACGGGAAAGTTATTTTTGAGTGAACTGTTCTGAGACAAACTTGAAGTTTCGGAAATAGTCGTAATGGCAAATCGACGTGTTAGTTTAGATCAGTCAGATTTGAGCGCGTTTGAGTTAAGAGCTAGAATGTGCTGTCTCCAAGGTATAAGTAAAGACAGTACTTTGTAAGTGGCAAGCGCAGTTGAGAGGTATCATTGGACAGTATGCCAATGAGTTAGTTGCTTCTGGCTAACTCGTGACATCATTCATCATTTGTCAGTTATACACTGTTGTGAACTGTTGTCGTTATGTGGAAAGAAAGTAGAAGTCTAACACCACCACACATAAGGAGCTAGCTACTGCTTAGGGTAGTGATACGAACCCACTATAGAATCATCGTCAGCATCATCAATATCACAGATATCTTTCAACAACACGGACTCACAGCAGTAATATCACAGATATCTTTCAACAACACTGGCTCACAGCAGCAATATCACATTTATCTTCCAGCAACTTGGGCTCACAGCAGCAATATCACATATCTTACAACAATACGGGCTCACAGAAGCAACAACACAGATATCTTAAACAACATGGGCTCACAGTAGCAATATTACATATATCTTACAACAACACGGCCTCACAACAGCAATATTACAGATATCTTACAACAATACGGACTCACAGCAGTAATATCACAGATATCTTACAACAACACGGGCAGCAACTGCGACACAATGTGCTTCATAGCGCAAGCTTCAGCTCCCAACGACGCTTCACGTGGACCGAAGAAGTAAAGTAAGTAAATAATACCCCTGTTGTTTATTAAAGGCATATTATAAATGAACATCCTGTTTTGCAGAGTGGTTAGAGCGCTGACTTCTAGCAGGAAAGAGTTAAAACACTGTGCCGTCATGCTCCAGCCTGCCCCTCGGGTAAATAAATCCCTAATATTATCTTGATACGTCGGCAAACAGCGAAGAAGGGGTGGTAATGTGGTCTTGGAGCTGGAACTACGTATTCCGAAGCCTTTAACCTTCCTACAGCAGTAGCTCAAATATGGACTACCCATTTACCTACCTTTGGGTCCCAACCCAACTAACATAATTAGGTAGTTACGTTTGTGGTCTCACTCAAAAAGTAACTCCGCCTCATCTGGGAAAACCATAGACCAACTGCGCTAGGAAGCAACTTGTGCGGCGTGGGTGTTTATTATACTACTGGACATATTATAAGGGCCAACATTCTGTTTTGCAGAGTGGATTAAAGAGCGATTGGCAAACTGTTCTAGCAAGTAAAAAAGTCAGTTAAACACTGAGCCGAGAAATCATGTATACATTCCAGTGTGCACTAGGGTAAATAAAATCCAAAAAACTCTGCTCTTGAATACCCGGAAGTGCAAAGGCTATTGTTGCTGCAAAAACTCGTGGTTTTTGGTACACGCGCCATCTAGTTGGAGGTGGAACTAGTTATTTCCGAATACCTTTAAAATTCATCATCCCTAAAGACGGCAGTTGGTATCAATAAATATGGGACAAGTGGTAAATTTACCTACCTTTTAGCCATCCCAAGTCTCAGCACTGTAGACTGTGGGTCGAACTATGGCATGGATTCACCGATGTCAATGTTCGTAAGTCAAGACGTTTCGTGTCCTCACTCTAAAATCAGTAACTTCGCGCCAGATAAAAAAAATGCACAACGCATGGTGTGAAAATCGAAACTTGCGCGGCGAAGGTGTTATATATACTACTGGACTAAAATGTTAATGGCCACCCTTAACTTTTGTCAGTTTATACAAGGATAAAATAATTGATTGGCAAACTGTAAAGACAAGTAAAAATGTCATTAAAACTGAGCTCAGAGAAATGTGTATACATTTCTGTGTGCACTAGGTTAATTTTTTTTAACTGTCCAAAAACTGGGTCACTTTAACAATCCACGCACTTTGAAAACTATGTTGCTGCAAAGAACTTTTCGTGGTTTTTGCAACACAATTCGCCACTAGTTCAAAAGGTGAAACAGTGAGTTGAATTTGAATACACGTGGAAAATTATCATCGGTAAAGAGTGTTCACAGTTGGTATGCAATAAATCAGTATGACAAGTGGTCGAAATGATCACTGCATTAGCCATGCCACCAAGGAGAAGTCTCAGCACTGTAGACTGTGGTCGAGCTATGGCATGGATTCAGGATGGTCAATCTGTTCGTCAAGTTGCAAGACGTTTAGCAGTGTCCCACTCTACCATTCAGAGACTTCTTGAGAGAGAGAGAGAGAGAGAGAGAGAGAGAGAGAGAGAGAGAGAGAGAGAGAGAGAGAGAGAGAGAGAGAGAGAGAGAGAGAGAGAGAGAGAGAGCATGGTGACACCATACTGAAGTTAGGAAAGGAAGATAGAGTGAAGTCATGCAAATGCACTTACCAATAATGAATGACCACCATGGAACAAAACACAACAGAAAATATTCCATGATGAAAACTGCGCCTGTGAGGCAGAAATGCACCAGTATTCATCTTATCTTCCCAACAGTTTGAGAGAACGTCTGGATAAAGGCAGGAGAGATTGTTTTAAAATGCTAAATAAAGACAGACAGCGGGGATTCACAATTTATTTTTTTTAGAAACACGTGGTACGATTCAATATATTTTGCACTCAACTGTTTGAGAATCCGTTGTAGCGAATAAAAGGAATGTTCGTATTTACGCTGTGGAGAGCCATAGCAGGGGTTGCCAATATATTCCTTCATGGGAGGTTGATTTGGTTCAAAGCATTGTATTTTGCAACTTACTAATTGAGAATCCCTGGAAACCGTTACCTTAATCATTAATGACATTCTGAGGGAGTCCAAATTAATTAATGCCATGCAATACACTGTAGTTCAAACTTTTCTTGAACCCCGTTACACGGATATAAGTCTTTTGATGGCGGTAGAACGCCCAAGAAAGGCCGACCGTAAACTTTTATGTGGGAACTCTGTTATGATTCTCCATTACTCACACAATAATGCAAAAAGTAACATCATCTATAGATCAGAGAAACATTATGATATATAAACTGTGTTTTCTTAAACCTGCTATCAGTTGTCACTCAGAATTTTTGGATAGTCTAAGCACGTAGTTCTAGAACTTACTGTTGTAAAATATATGGGATATTGTCTGTATCTAAGTTATCGGCCGTGCCCTTAAAAGGCACATTTTCTACAGCTATAGGCGTGTAGTAGATTTTCAATTGTGGAAAATGTGTTATAAGCATTCGTGGGGATTTTCATTCTGATTTTCTGGTAGAAATTAGTGCTTACGTGTTTAAAAGTGTTAAGTTTTTACCATTATAATTCACTTCTATTTTCTAGTGTTAAAACTAGTGAAATAAAATAACGCGTAGCTATTTCATACCAAATGTTCAGTTATAAAGTTGAATTTCACCACACGCTTTCTCACACAAGCAGAGACGGTTATATGACTGGTTTAAGTGCTAGGCGCGACTGATAGTGACAGAATAGAATTCACGTTTTATTTCCTTTGTGCGTATTTATTATGTGCTTATTATTTTATATCATACGACTAAACTATCAGACGCCGACCAAATTAATAGCTACTTAACGACCGGCGATAGTTTGTGATAACTGACATTGTACGCTGATCTTTAAGCGAGAGCAAGAGGGGGAGAGTCGCAAAAATCATCCGACCTGAAAAATCAGCGCTAGTGACGGGCGATAGGGAAGGCTAAAGACACCGTGTGCCTTTTAAATGTAATCAGGACTGACGGAGTAAATAAGAGATCGTCTTGTCCCCGTCTGTGTGCATATATGTAGCTATATAGAATAGTAGCATTTTTTCATAAATGTTTCTTATATATTCCTAGCAGACCTGATCAAGGGCGTCCAGCGGTCTTTTTCTTTTTTTTCTTTTTTTGACTGATTGGTTAGTGTTGTCAATTCTTGGCTTGTGCGTCACCAATTTCATTGGTGAGCAAGTATTTGCCAACGATACATGAGAAACATTTTAACGTGTAAAATTTAACTGGACTTACCAAACCCAGCAATATTTTTTCAATTTTATCAGCCCACTGGAGGTGTGAAAAAATAACATTAATTCCCGACTTCTGATAGTCGTATTTAAGCGTAGCATCCATAATTTACGCTGTTTCAGAATCGGCACACTACCAAAGAGCCAGCCGATAGGATTATCATCATTTATCAATTGTAACATTTTTAGCAACCAGATGTTTCCCAACACTGGAAGTATTTTCCTCTTTTAACTTTGAACCCAAAGATCACGGTTCTACATCAACTATTGGCGGTGACAGTCTGTTCATCCAGGAAAAACCCACACCAGATTCGGCGTTCACCTCACTAGTCTTTATTTGACAGAGGATGGACTGGGGGAAATTTGTGAAATAAACCTGACATTTTATATAGTCATGAAAAATTGTAATTCCAAGGGATATCATAAAGAGTAGGTAAGAGTGATTGAGTGGCCACTGTGTGAAAGAGAGAGTGATTATTTTTCTTTGTTACAGGGACTTTACCAAAACTGGATTTGCTTAAACTTGTTAACTTTATTGGGTAGCCTATAATAGGAACTTGTTTACTTTACTGTCTACTCTGTAACATAGTGCAAACCTTCGACCATTGGGTTATTAACTTTTTGGGTTCTTTTCTCCATAGGGGGAGGGCATATTTATTCCGCTATTTCATATGTATGTAAATATGATTTTATTTGATCTTTCTTTAGATATTTGATGTTGTCAAGTTTAAATGATAATAAACAACAAAAGAAACTTAACTTTGTGTGTTGGTCAGACCCATACCCACTTAACCGTAGTTTTTCACGTTTGTGTCCCTTGCTCTGCAGTAATGGTCCAACAGTGGCCAACAATCAGAGTATCTGCTGAGTGTCTTTAAATGTGTCTACCTTTCGCTCAAGGTCACTCTTGGCAGAGATGTGAATCGAAGAATGGTGCTTCAGTTCTAGGGAGCCTCATTGGAATTTACAGAAGTCATGTACTACGGCTGATAGGATCCAGGCCGTATAAACTTTGTATCTTTTCCGACCTTCTAAGAGTTAGGATTTCGCTCGTTCTGATGAGCCCCCAACTGATTTAACTCAGTAAAATATTACTTAAATAGCTCTGTTATAGGGATTAAATATAACAGACATACGGGTACAGATCACTTTAAATGACTAAATCAACTACAAACTTGTATATTTACAGATAACAAAATTTAATAGTCAATTATCGTTAACAATTGTAAAATAAATAAGGGTGGGGTGAATTTAGATAAAGTCTTTTAAAATTTCTTCACAGGTGATGGTCTGATATGAAAAAAATGTTTTCTGGTTTGAAAATAGAGTGTTCACTTGGCAGCTTTGGACGTGTACATAGCTGCCAGTAAAATATCGGTTGGTTTCTGCTCCACCCGATGCTTGTTCTTTGCAGGTTACGGACTGGTTCACTCTCGTCACTGGTCAAGTCTGGTGGCTGCAACACGTCCCTCGTAGTATCGAGGGGTAATAGCGAAGAAGGTCAGCGTCTGTTAAGACCCGTCTGCTGATTGTGTCTAGTTTTGACCGCAGGCCACTTATACCACTCTTGTTCCACAGATAGTACCACCAATTGGTACCACCGACTAGTATCATGAAATAAGAGAGAAACAAATACCCTCCTGAGTGTTGGGTTTCCTGACACAAAATCAGGTCCCCCCCCACCCCCTTTCATTCCACCATCCCATTTGCCTCAGACCTTTACCCTCTCTGAGCATTAATATTAACCCAGTGAGCGGAAAACATCCATTGCATTTATATGGAACATGTTTACATTTACATATGCACTGGTTAAAAATGTTAATATAATAAGTATGTACATCAGTTATGTCATCATCCACTCCCTGCTCCATATGGAGCTTGGGACTAGCTCTACTTTTGGTTCTCTATGAGAAACCCACAGAAAGCAGTCACCAGCTCTTGCAGTGGTGGTTCATAAAATCATCATTCTATTTGCTGAGGTTGCCAGCTTCGTATGACTTGGACATCCACTTGCAATTTTCACATGTTAATAATGCAAAACATAAAATTATAAAATGTACAACTTACCCCAAACTCTCTTTTGGGAATACCAACTTCTGGATCAGAGAAATAGTTAAGACAACATGTTTAAGATGGCTCTTACACGTCGTCTGGGGTATTACTTTGCAAAAAAGAATCCTACTATGATTTAGTGTTCAGGTTCTAGGATTCCGGGTTCTCCGTATTAATGAAATTAGAGTGTTCCTGGGATACAAAGCCACAAGATGCTCAAACACATTGTCTGGTCCTTTAAAATGGAATCTAGATCCCATTCTTTACTCTAGCTTGTCTGGTTGTCTTCTTGACGAGTTGAACTTCACAGTGCGGTAAACTCACAAGGAGCTAAATTATAAGGCAACATTCGGCCCACATCCAGATTGCTACTATATTGCTACTATATTGCTACTATACTATAGGCTCTAATCAGAAATGTTGTATTTTTATATTTTAAAATGCCAGCCAATAGCATGAAAGAGTGTATATTTCCCTTTCTCTCACGAAAACTTTCCTACAGAACAAACGCGAAAATAAATGTGTAATTAAAAAATCGCAAAATAAAGTGTGCCAGCTTCTGTCTATTATAGATCCTGTTTACACTCACGACTTCAAAATGTCTCCTTAGAATGATGTTATCTGTAATTATTATCACAGGTAACTTCGAGGGAAGTGATTGCATCACTTATCAGACACTCCTAGTCGCTTGTATTGACAAATTTGTACGGAAGTGGGTTGCGCAATCGTAAACAAACAATCCGCGCCTGAAGTTAATCTAGTGCAATCTGGTGCGATTACAATTAATCCTTAAGGATGGTCAATGGCGCCTTGACCTGTCACGAACCGAAGTGTGAATTTGTAAACACTGACTGGGGCACAGATTTCTGTGCTCCTAAAATGAGAAATAAATAGATAATGGCATAGAGAGAGGGAGAGAGGGAAAATACGCAAAAGAGAACGATCAATAATGTGACACCTTCCACTATTGACGTGAAGTGTAGTGTGGAGCTGACGTTTGCGTTCCCGAGCCAAGTGTATCACCTTGGCTGCTGTGAGCCAGTGTTGTTATAGGATGTCTGTGATGTTGTCTGTCCATCCGCCTCTTGGTCATCCCCGTGCTCTGAACCCAGATCTTCTAGTGTAGTAGGCGCGTAGGGGTAATTTATCGGCACCATTCTCATGAGATGACTAAACAACTTAATTTTCTTTCTCTCTATATATCTTCTTCCAAGCCGTTCCGAATATAGCGACACTTGCGAATATCGGTACACTTTTTTCTCCAAATTTTTTTCCGAATACTGGATTTTACGAAACAGGTGCATCCGAATACAGAGGTTCTACTGTACTTGATGCATGATGTAGTTCTTACATCATTCCGCATTCTGCATTTCCGGGTAACATTTATAGTTTTCTTAGGCATCTCATCTCTCAGGATTGAGTTTCATCTACTCTGCTTCGGTCAGGAGCCATGTTTGACACTGATAACAAAGAGTTGGTAAGAATCTACCGTTTATCTGCTGTCGTTTAGTTTCCATAGTGATATTCTGAAGTTTGAGTAGTGGTGACTGTTGGTAAGTCACTGTACTGGCTCTTTCACATCTTGTTTCAATTTCTCTGTCAGGTTTTCCATTTTTAGTGAAGAATGCTCCCTAACGTATTTGAACTCGGGACATTGCTTAACATTAATCTTGTTGACATGTATGTTCAGTGGGCTTGGCGATCTGCTAATCTTCATAGTTTCTGTCTTTGATGTGATGATCTTTATGTTGTATCTTTCACATGTTGAATCAAGTGCATCTGTATGTTTTTGCAATTTGTTTTCACCTTCAAACATTAAACTTTGGTCGTCTGCAAAAAGTAACGCATTCAGTCTGTCATTTAATCTGCTTTACGTCTAATTCCAATTCCCTTCTCCGTGTGTTTTATACCTCCTTCTATATCTCTTACCCTGGAGGTTTCAGAACAGGGACTGCCTTGTATTGCTATAAACTGGTTTCCTCAATGTGAGTCATTTCCAAATTCAGCGTACCTCTTGTTCCGCTAGCATTGTTTGAAAATTCTAAGTGCCAGATCTGAAGATTTTTTCATAGGAGAAAAAAGCTGAGGCAGCTGCCCGAACTCATTTTACACTTGCAGGATTCTGGATAAGACATACAATTCCAATATCAGTTAATACACCAAGAGGAACACGTCAAGATATTCTTTCGATTTGTTATTTTTGACAGAGTTGAATTGGGTAATAATTTTTTGTAATAATTTTTTTGTATTAATGAAAAAAAAAAAAATATATATATATATATATTGTATTAATGAAAAAAAAATATATATATATATATATACTGGGCGCAGAACAGTTTCTACGATATTGTACACGTCGCCATTGGAATCGCTAATGATGTTACGGACGTTATGGTGTTAATGTACAGCATCAGCCCTAGATGCTTTCAGTCTGGCCGAATGGATAAAAAACCAAGAGTGAAGAGCCAGTGAAGTAATTGCGAAGAAAGTGGGGGCGGGTTTGGTTTCCAGTGCAGGCAGTCTAAATAACAACATACGAATGACATTTTATATTCATGATACAAGTGTGCACACCGCCTTGGAGCGTCAAGAAGATTAAAAAATGCCGAAATGCTTGTCGAACGGTGAGACCACTTCTCATAGTTATATTACCACCGTTATATTGCTCTGTACATAGTTTAGTATTATTATTATTCATTCTTTTATTTAGTAGCCTTCAGCTCCCTAATGAGCATAGGCCTTTCTTTGTTTTCCTCATCATTTCATTTACAGTCTCCAGTCTGGCAATTTTCCTAGAAGAAAAAAAGGTGAGTCAGCAACCAAGACTCCTTTCGTCTTTCTCTTCGTTGTGTTATGCGCCTCTTTAACAGAGGACCTTCTTCTGTTTTGAAGGAATCAATCAATCAATATCCTTTAGTCCCTCAAAGAGCATAGGCCTTCAACAAATATGTACCACGTCATCCTATTCAGCTCAAAGTCTTTTTATATCTTCCTCAGCATTTATATTTCTGTCTCCAATTCTCTTCTCCATGTCAATTTGGTCTATCTCTTACCCTGACGATTCGAGAATAAGAACTGCCTTGTAAGGCTATTAAGAGATTTCCCCAGCGTGTGTCTGTCTTGGGTGGTTGAGTGTTATTTTCTTTAGTTGACTTGTCCACATTGTTTTCTGATGTTTTTGTGGATTCAAGTTTCTATAGGTTGGAGTAACCGGCGCCATGCACAACCCTCGTTAGTCGCTTTTTACGACATGCATTGTGGGTTACAGTGTTATTATTCTTTGCTCCCCTTACTAGGAAGACATCAAATTCCGAATACCACTCGATGTAGATTTACCGCAATTCAGGAACTGATGTGTATTTATGTTTCGATGGACTAAATTATATGTGCCGCAATCTCCCGTTCTTGAGCTCTTCGATTAGCGTTTTTTTTTTTTTTTCGATGTAACGCTTTTTTTATGTTGAGCGCTAAAATCACTGCACGGTAAACGTACGTTCGGGTTGAGCATTCATAGACTCGATGCTCGCATGTGCAGCCCATTCTACGCATGCGTAAAAAACACAACTGATAACAGTCTATTGTTCATAACGCCATTTTGCAGAAAACCCTCGATTTTATATTTCTGTTTTACATGAATCTATACTCATTAAAGTGACACTAAAGCGTGTTGTACATCAGATAAGCAAAGACAGTGATAAGAAAAAGCAGAGAAAGATTTAAAGTTTTTTCTTTGTTTTTTTTTTTTTTTTTTAAGTCTTCCCGAATATCTTCTGCCCCCATTAACCGAACAGCAACGTCTTCCACATCTGTAGGCAGAACAACTTTTTTAACATCTACAAAACCATCTGCTAACCAGTAGTCTGATGAAAAAGACAGCTCCGATGTGCCAACAGTAGCCTCAAGCTACGGATATAGCAGCGTATGTAAAGTATATTCATACATAATACTTCATTTGTGTTCAATATGTTTGATAATTATATGTCAATAAATGCTGTCAACTATTCAGTTTTCATCAATCTTTTATTCAATTTTGATATAGCTTTCTGGTCTTTGAGCGAATTATTTTGATTTCTATTAATTCTCATGGGAAATAAATTTTCGTTTAGTGCTTTTTTCGGTTAGCGTTCGAGTTTTCAAGAAAGAATTAACAGCGCTTCGCGGGGGATTGCTGTATCTAGTTCAGACTAACATCGGAGTGCACCCACTGGTGCATTATACTATACTACTAGTCAAAAGTCAAGGGAGACTTAGAAAAACCTTGGTTGAAACCAAACCATAAAACAAATCTGATATAAACGTAATTGGTATCAGTCAAAACGGCATTTATTGAATACCAAATTGACATGTCACGTAAAGAAATGGAAACACACATTCAAACGCAATGAAGCTGTGAAGTGTGTCACTGATAAGTGTGTATTTACTTATCACTGGAAAATTCTGTGTACATGAAGCCACCACACTGATAAATGTAGAATGTGAACTGTACATGCAAAGGCGTCACACTGGTACATTACATTGATAAGGGTGACTGTGGTGCATGTAGTTTGTGTGTACTAGTCATCTTGATGAAGGTTGATGGTCAACTCGAACCGACACAGTGTTGGATATACCGGTCACCTTGTCCATAAAGTATTGAGGCCCTGGCAAGGGACAGTGTTTAAATTGAGTGAGAGTAAAGATGTGAGTTACGCGAATGGGTGTACTGTTCTGTAGAGTTGATAGGTAACAATGCACTCATACACTCGTATCTAGAAGTCAATGACGGCTGGAACTACTGTTAACAGTTTCATACAGTTTAATGGGACGCACACTCTGACAACACAGCTACAGTCACTGGAACAGGTTGGCAACAACATCACATGCTTGAAAAAATGGTCTACGACATCAAATATGCATTCGTATAGAATGTGGATACAACAGAACATTAGTAGCTAGTCACTCAGGGTTCTAGTTGTATTTACTCCCAAGCCTAACTGACTGATCGCGTCAGTTAATGTTAGCAAATGTTTATCATCAATGGCTCCCTGACAGAACCTCTTCTGTCGAGGAATTACAAGCCGTAAATCAGTAGGCTTATGTGACGACAATCTTAAACCACAGTAGTGGGTTACCATAGTAGACAGATCTCTGTACCATCATCAGATAATAAGGCATTCCTGTTCTCCGAATGATGATCCGCTTAGGCAAAGGCGAGATCCAAAATGGCTCCTAACTTCGATGAGCTTCGCTCACTCCGAAGCTGCATAATGAAGCATAAGTAAAGGGCGCTGCCCATCATTTAAATAATGCTGTGTAGATCATATGCATAATAATGCAATGCATATCATATGAATAATGGTGCTGCTAGCAAAATGTCGTCTCGAAAATAGTCAATCATATACATGTGCAGACCATACCATGGCTGCAGATCTAGGCATTCTAAAAGGTACAGTAAATGTCTTTCGTTACCTTAACATCCTAGAAAACACTAGGAAAATAGCACACGCCATCCTTTGGCGCTAAGAATATATTCTGGGGGAACATAGACATAATAGTCACACAGCAGACGTCGCCTTTCCCCAGAATTACACAGAGCACATATCAACGGACATCTGTCCGCGGCAGCAAACACCAGAACTCCCCATGACGGAAGTCTTCTTCAACAGCCTCAATTCGACACCTGTGCAGAAGCGCGTGACCCCCAGAGTTCAACTCAAGATGAGCCGACGCAAATCTTAGTATTCATATAAGACCCAAGAGAAGGTAACAGATATAATAAAATGTACCAACAACTAAATCAAGGGTTATGTACCTTTGACTAACAACAAAAAGTGTTCACAGACAAATAAATATCTTTATATATATATATATATATATATATATATATATATATATATATATATATATATATATATATATATATATTCATTGCCTACAAAAGAATCTGTGCGTAACAGACTACCAAACCCCCCGGGAAAAAAAATTAAAATCAATTTTTTTTTCATCTATGAGCAACATACAATAGGCTCACAACGCACGAATAATGCGCAGATGAGAAATATCAGTAATTTATATAATGCCAAATAGGCTAAGTCGACGAATAGATCGACAAGTGAGAATATATCTCAACATCTCAGAGAAAGTATTTCTCTAAGTATAAATATTTCCAGAGAGGTGTCACCAACTTATACTACAATACTGGCAATATCAAAATGCATACAAAAAATTCATACAATAGTTCCATATTAGGTACTATGAGTTCATGATTACCAAGGAAGAAAAAAAATCATCAAAAGACCAGCGGTAAATATACATTAATGAACCGCTAAGTGGTGATACAATAAATATATCAAATATTATAAATGTGTACATATTTTGATATAGAAAAGAACTATTGTAGAGTTAGACGTATTATGTAGTCCAAGACATAACAGTTAGGTGGAATCATGTGGGCATCTAGACAAAATGTCTGCCATCACATTTTCTGAGCCACGGATAGCTCGCACCGAAAAATGAAAAGGTTGAAGAGCAATCGCGTATCGAGTTGATCTCGAGCTCTTCATATTTTTACTTTGAATAGATGTAAGAGCTTTCTGGTCAGTTTCCACAATGAAATGCGCGCCACGAAGGAATCTTTGAAGTTTGAAAATTGACCAAACCATAGCCAATAACTCACGGTCTAAAACCGAGTAATTCCTTTCTGCCGCATTAAGTTTTCGAGAGATATACATTACAGGATGCAGAGTTTCTGAGTACTCTTGCATTAGTGCCGCTCCGATCCCAGTGGATGAAGCGTCACTACGAAGAACAAATGTCTTATCTGTAGTAGGTAACATTAAGATAGGTGGAGTTGAAAACAAAGTTTTAATCTTATCCAAAGAGGATTGGCATTCCTGAGACCAGTGGACCATATTAGGAGACCCTTTCTTTAGTAACGAAGAAAGAGGTGCCATGATAGAGGATAGATTCTGAATGAATAGTCCATAAAATTGTATAAGACCTAAGAGACTTCTCACTCGCTTTTTAGTCTTAGGAATAGAGATGTTAAGTATTTTACTAGTATTATGGTCCTCTGTCTTTAGGAAACCATGACCGACACGGTGACCTAGGAAAGAAATTTCGGTAAAACCAATACAGGCTTTAGAGGGTTTCGCTGTATACTTATGCTTGCGTAAAGTAGACAGTAATTAATTGAACCCCAAATAGTGATCTTCCCAAGTATCACTGAAAAGACAGATGTCGTCTAGGTATGCAATGACATCTGAACGATAAGATAGGATTCGACGCATCATGCGTACGAATGTAGCTGGGGCGTTCATAAGGCCGAAAGACATGAAGTTCCATTGAAACAAACCCCTAGGTGTAGAAAAAGCAGTAAGAGGTTTGGCGTGTTCAGATAAAGGAACTTGCCAATATCCCTTAGACAAGTCAAGTTTAGTGAAGAAATGAGATTTAGAAAGCCTAGTAAGTAGCTCTTCTAGTAAAGGTATAGGTTCAGCATCAAACTTCGTAACTTGATTCAATTTGCGATAATCAACGCAAAGACGTATGTTATTGTCTTTTTTTCCGAACAATAACCATCGGCGAAGAATATGCTGAACTGGATGGTTCGACTATTTTTAATTCTATCATCTCATCCAACTCTTTCTCGACCTGTGCTTGAAAATGTATAGGGATAGGATAAGGTCTGACCCTAATAGGATTATGGTCAGTTAGAATAATGTCATGTTCAATGACATGGGTATGTCCAGGAATGTCAGTAAGGACATCCTGAAATGTTTGTAACATTGACGAGACTTGTCGCTGTTCCGCCATAAATAAATTAGGAGAAACAGTGACATTTTTCCATGATTCACTAGAGTGAAGTGGAATCATCGGAAGAGGAAGATTAACATCTGAGAAACTTGCTTCCTCATCCTGTATTACGGACAGGGATGAGTAATGACCATGAGGGACTTGAGAATCGTCTGTCGCCTGGAAAATAGGCTGCAAATAATCTGGACGCTCATGGATTTCCGTAAGCATGTTGATGTGGAAGGTTTTTGCTTTCCGTCAATATCGACAATATAGTCAACATCGGAAATTTTCGATATTATATCGTACGGACCTTTCCAAGAAATAAGAAGTCTGTTTTCCCTACAAGGTAGCAAAACAAATGCTTTGTCTCCTGGACAAAATTGTCGTAAGCGTCTCTTCTTATTGGCAAATTGCCTTGCCTTCTGTTTAGAAAATTCAGAAGAAGAAGTTGCTAATTTGCATGCTTCTATAATCTTGTGTCTAAGCGCGATGACATATTCGTAAGAAGATTTTGTGTCATCGTTAATATTATCAGCGGTTATAAGATCATGAAGCAAAGCAAATAAAGAGAAAATTCAATTTTGATACCAACATCATAGATATCATTGAAGCACTATACAAGGACGCAAGCAGTGCTGTTTTTGCAAGCAATGACATTGGAGAATTTTTCAAAACAACTGTAGGAGTTCGCCAGGGATGTATCCTGTCACCAGTGCTCTTTAACATTTATCTAGAACATATTATGCAGGAGGCTCTCTACGATTATAAATCAACCATATCGATTGGAGGCCGACCTCTGTGTAATCTACGTTTTGCTGATGATATTGATCTGATAGCTGGAACAGAATCAGAACTTCAAGACCTTACCTCTAGACTGGAGAAAGTAACAAGAACATATGGGATGGAAATTAATATAGAAAAAAGCAAGATATTGGTGAATAGCCATAAGAAACATGTTCCGACCAACATTACGTTAAATGGGCAAACGTTAGAAGAAGTTAACACCTTTAAATATCTCGGGTCCACTATATGTAGTGATGGAAGATCAAATAAAGAAATCAAGACAAGACTTGAGATGGCCTCAGCTGCCATGACAAGGTTGAATGTGATCTGGAAAAGTAACATCAGTTTTCCTGTGAAGATCAAATTATACAAATCACTTGTATTATCTATTCTCTTGTATGGGTGTGAGGGCTGGACACTCACTGCAGATACGGAGCGAAGAATTCAGGCTTTCGAGCATAAATGTTACAGAAGAATTTTGCGCATTTGCTATAAAGAGCACAAAACAAATGTCTATGTTAGAGAGAAGATAAACACCTATGCAGGCCATCAAGAACCACTTTTGTCAATAGTGAAACGTCGAAAGCTTGCCTGGTTTGGGCATGTAACTCGTCATGACTCCCTTTCGAAAACGATCCTCCAGGGAACAGTCGAAGGTAAACGGAGAAGAGGAAGGCAAAGAAAATCCTGGGCTGATAACATCAAAGAATGGGCAGGACACGGTTTCTCCACACTTGTACGCATTGCTGAGAATAGAGAGCAGTGGAGGACCCTGTCTGCTGATGCTTCCACCATGGCACCCCTACGACCCATGACGGGTTATGGGTTGAGATGATGATGATGAAGCAAAGACATAGGGCCGCGCGGTCCCGCGCCAAAGACAAGTTCAAATGGAGAAAATCCTGCATGTTCATTGGGCACCTCTCTGTAAGCAAAGAAGGCCGCGGGTAAAACCCTGTCCCAATCTTGAGGATGATCCTCAGTTATCTTTCCAAGTAAGTTTTTGAGTGTTCTATTTAGGCGTTCGACCATCCCATTAGACATTGGGTGATAGATGCTACTCAAAGATCTTTCTATCTGCAGAGTAGACATTACTTGAGACATGGTATCCGATACTAGTTGGGTGCCATGGTCTGATAATATTTCTCCGGGGAATCCCAGACGAGAAAATATGAGCCAAAGAGCGTCTGCAATATCAGCAGTAGAAATGCTCTTCAGAGGAATAGCCTCTGGCCAACGTGTGCACATGTCAACACACGTTAAGATAGACTGATGTTCTCTGGCAGACTTGATCTTAAACGGACCAATAATGTCTATTGCCATTTTCTGAAAAGGCCGAATAGGAATATCTGCAGCCTGAATAGGTGCAGAATGGCGTGGACCTTTAGATTTGACTTCTTGACATACTTTGCAAGATCGACAATAAACCCGTATGTCTTTGTTTACAAAAGGCCAAAAGAAAGCTGCAAGAACTCTTGACTTAGTACGGGAAAAACCCATATGTCCAGCACACTGAGAGTCATGAGCGTGCTGCAAAATTTTAACTCTCATATTCTTGGGTACAAGAATCTGAGAATGCATGGACTTAGTGGAGTCTTGAACCATACGTACAAATACGCCATTCTTCATTGTAATCCAAGATTTACGATTTGTATCTTTATTTGGATCACCTTTTGTTGCAAGAGTGAATAATTTCTTTAAGGAGGGATCATCTTCTTGCTGTTTTATAAACGAGTCACGAGAAATTACCAAGGGATCATCTTGGTTATGCGCTTCATTATCTTCAGTAGATGAAGTTTGAGACATATTAAGAGCTTGAGCTCTTGTGACTACTGCATTTGCAGTTTGCATATTTTGATTTTCCCAAACAGTAATTTGTTGCAGAGTGCATTCTTTGACTCCGTGAATACGACCGATGATAAGATCAGCGATCGGATTCGGCAGAAGACATGCGTGCACCTCTCCCGTAAAGAAAGGAGTAGCAATCTTAATGATAGCAGTAGAGTACTTCTCCAACGTGCCGCCGAATATTACACATTTGACTACTTTGCCTGTGGCACGGGAAGGATCTACGAGTGACTGCCTAACACCAATGGTGGTGCATCCAGAATCAAAAAGAACTGAGACTGGATTATCATTTACTAAACCTTTGTGCAAGACAAGAGAACCTCTTCCATCTCGCGCGACTGACGCAGGAAGAGCGGGAAGAGGGTGGCCACAACTTAAAGTAGACACCGTAGTTGGTTCGAATAATGTTTTGCATTGGGGGCACTGAGATGCTCTCCCAAAATCAAAAGTAGAACATGCCATATTATTAGAGTCTTTATTATCATTAGTCTGATTACAGGCTTCATGGGGCTCCTGCTGTGCAGAGTTTGCCTGGTAATGTGATTTATGTCTTTTGTATTGTGATCTACCTCGATTATTATTGCCTCTGCAATTATTATTGTTTGATCTATTGTAACCCCTACTTGGGTTTGAATCATATTTTTCATGGTTACAATTATCATGCTCATTGTTGCGCACATATTCTTTTGTGTGGCGCACAGATTACTGTTGTTACGCATACAAATGTAAAATGTAATTATTTGTCTGATAAAAATATATTTATCTTTGAATTCACGATTATTAGTCTAAGGGACTGAACTCAGATTAGTCGATGTGTATTCATTCTGTGAGTTATCTGTTCTTGTATCTTTCCTGAAGATCGAACTCAGCGTAGAAATCTAGGTTTACAGCGATCTATTCTTTGTTTGGTTAGAAATAGATTGTTCTTGCTTCAGAATATCTATGGCCCGTATCTATGTGTATTTCTTGTCTATGTAGGACGAGTCTGTCTTATATCTTAATATCTTTGTATGTCTAAGTCGAACTATATCTTCGGTGTCGAACTCGGGGTCAAAGGTTGTTCGGCGGATGTGTCGAAAGTGAAGGTGAGAAGGTTCCGCCCTGATGGGTGCTGAGTTGCTGTAGCGGCCTGCCGCCGGAAAAGTGATCTCTATATTAATGGGGAAAGAGGTAGTCTCTTTAGACATACCATGTATTCTTCACCCCAGTGTTTATTCTTACTGCCAAGGAATGGCAGAATCATATTCGAGTGTATTTCTGATACCAAGGTAAAGTCGCATTTCTTATGCACTTTTCCTGAGGCATTGTATTCGATGGGCAATCGTACGGTTGTACGTTTGCATGAATATTAACCACATGGAGATGACATTCATACCTAGCAGCACCATATTATGTGATGAAGTCAATTGTATAAATGGTAGAATCTACAAAACAATGAGGACATTTAATGTATGATCAGCTTTGATTGCGCTTCATAGTTTGTATCCTGGGTGAGCGACAACTCACTGGGAGGAAGCCATTTTGAATTCTATATATTTCAATCATCGAGGAGAGAACAGGGATGCCCCTTTACTATCACCTGATGAGTCCAGAGATCACTGCTACAGAAGAGAACCCACTACTAGTGGTTCAATATTATTATCAAAAAAATATGTGCTGAACTTTATCTAAATGAATCTTTGCTAGACGAGGTTAGGTCTAGGAACCATCTTGAACCTTGTTTATGAACTGACGTGCTCTGTCAGTAGAGTCAGACGATATATATATATATATTTTAATTGATGAGTGCTTGTTTACTGACATTCCATTGTTACTGTTATGCAACATGAATGCCCATGTGATAGGGTATTTCATTGATCAACATTATTATGATTTATGCCAACCTGTCTGCTGTCACTGTACCCGTGCTGTCAAGTGTGATCGTTCCAATTAAACTGTATGAAACGTACACAGTAGTTGGCGTAAATGACTTCCAGCCATAAGTGAGTGAGATTGATCTATTTGTCAACTCTTACGAACATTTGCCATCATTCGCATGTACTGTATCCTCACTCCATGTCTACACACCACTGCGTAGGTCGAGTTGACCTTTTGTTTGTCTTCATGTTGACAACACCCATCAACACCCTTCGAACACGATTGCAACCATGCAAGCAACACTGGTGGCCAGCTTTCTGGGTTTGACCTCGCAGAAACAGACTACTGATACCAGACCGTTTCCTGTGGCTGATACGACCCACCTGCAGTACTAGTTTGCTCTTTGTCAACACTTTATCACGTGACCTATCAAGCGTATGCAGTATCTAGGTCAGCGCTTGTTGACATTTTTCGCTGTACAGACTGCATTATACAGAACAGTTGAATCAAGTGAATATTTAACTGTGTTGGCAGGAAATGAAGTACCATCGAACTGAGAAGTCTACACATCAACGGTGCAGCTTCTATTGTGATTAATTTTGTAATAGTTAGGCAAATTAATAGTTATTAAAGTTGCAGTTTATTGTCATTGAAAACTGTACTATTACAACTGAGCCTACTCTGCAACACAATCCATCTACATCACAATTCATTTATGATATATGCATTTATGTTTTATATATATTTATGTTTACATGTTTATATGTAATAGTTGTTTATATTTCTGTGGGAGGTTGGGTGTGTGACTATTATATGGTATACCACGTAGAGAGGTCATATAATAGCGTTCTATAGGTGCAATTTTCTTGCTTGAAAATTTGCTGCGACATCTGTTGCTATTAGTGTTAGCTGTGAAGACTGTGCTTATTGTTGTTTTTGTGATATTTTTTCTGTTCTTCAGTTTTGTTCTGATTTGTTTGTACTTGTAGATCTACCCTTTTCAAAAATTTAGTTCTATACACATTTATATTTATACACTGTGACGTCATTTGTTTTTCATTTAGAACTTGTTCCGATTTACTTGGAAATAGATTACATTATTGTTTCAAGTGATTGCTATCATTATTAGACATCATGTCTACATTGGAATACTTTATTGCACAAGGGAAATCCCTTGATAAGTCTGGTAAGGAATTAGAAGAGTTTGCAACTGCTCAATTTGCAATGGTATTAAAGTCAGAAGAAAAGAAGCAAAAAGAGGAAAATAAATGGAAAGCAGAAGTTGAACAAAAGAAGATAGATGCTGAGAATTTAAGATTGCAGATGCAAGCTGAGGAGAGAAAAGCTGCTGCTGAGGAGAAAAAAGCTGCTGCTTACAAGCTGAGGCAGAAAATAAAAGATTAGAAGCTGAGGAGAGAGAAGCAATAAGAGAACATGAACATCAAAAAGAACGTTTAGCATTTGAGTTAGAAAAATTGAAATTGACAAATATGAGTAATGTTAATCAGTCAAATGGTAATAGTGGTAAACCCTTTACTTATAAGGTCAAGGTACCAGCGTTCAATCCTTCCAGTGACGATATTACATTCTGGCTGGATCGTTTTGAACGTTCTTGTCGAGCACATAATGTGGATAAATCACAATATGCTAACCAGTTATCAGAAAATTTGAAAGGTGATTCTCTGACTAGTTTAAGTTTGGTTGAAGAGGCTGACAAGGATAATTATGATGTTATTAGAGCAGCTTTATTGAAAAAATATCAATTAACAGAGGAAGGTTACCGTATTTTGTTTAAGAAAATGGTACCTGAATCAGGGGTAGAATTCTCAGAATTCATTGCTAGGACACGTCTTACATTTAATTTTTGGATTGAGTTGTCCAAAACAGAAAAGACCTATGAAGCCCTTATGAACTTGCTACTCAGAGACAAGATCATGTCACGTGTTAATAAACCATTCCTTGAATTCCTACATGAGCGTAAACCCAAGACACTAAAAGAAATGGAAGAATATTGTACCCAATACGTCACGGCACATCCGGACGTAGCTTTTAGCAATGCTTAGGTTAAAGAAAGTATGCCAGTTGCATCAGCAACACCATACAACCCTAATTATTCACACAAATTTCAGGGACCTCAAAACAGGTTTGATAAAAAGGGTAACCATAATAGTTATCAAAACCAAGGTAACCAATCATTTCAGGGTTCTTCTGCGAAGAACTGGAGACGAGCTGACAGCCCTCGATTCATTGGTGGTCATAATTATAGGAACTTCCGCAGAGGAAGTCATTATAGGAACTATCCAAGTCATCCATCATGGAGACAACAAGATCATAATTATAGAGATACTCATTATAATGAATATGATAATGGTAACCATGAGAACTATGACTCAAACCAAAATAGGGGTTACAATAGAGGAAACAATAATGATTACAGAGGCAATAATAATCGAGGTAGATCACAATACAAAAAACATAAATCACATTATCAGGCAAACTCTGCACAGCAAGAGTCACATGAAGCCTATAAACAGACTAAAGATAATAATGAAGCTAATAATATGGCATGTTCCGCTTTTGATTTTGGGAGAGCATCTCAGTGCCCCCAATGCAAAACATTATTTGAACCAACTACGGTGTCCACTTTAAGTTGTGGCCATCCTCTTCCCGCTCTTCCTGCGTCAGTCGCGCATGATGAAAGAGGTTCTCTTGTCTTACATAGAGGTTTAGTAAATGACAATCCAGTTTCAGTTCTTTTTTATTCTGGATGCACCACAATTGGTGTTAGGCAGTCGCTTGTAGATCCTTCTCGTGCCACTGGAAAAGTAGTCAAATGTGTAACGTTTGGCGGCACCTTAGAGAAATACTCTACTGCTATAATTAGGATTGCTACTCCTTTCTTTACAGGAGATGTACACGCATGTCTTCTGCCGAAACCGATCGCTGATCTTATCATCGGTCGTATTCACGGAGTCAAAGAATGCACTCCACAACAAATTTCCGTTTGGGAAAAACAAAATATGCAAACTGCTAATGATGTAGTCACTAGAGCTCAGGCTCTTAATATGCCTCAAACTTCATCTACTGAAGATAATGAAGTGCATAACCAAGATGATCCCTTGGTAATTTCTCGTGACTCGTTTATAAAACAGCAAGAAGATGATCCGACTCTAAAGAAATTCTTCACTCTTGCAACAAAAGGTGATCCGAATAAAGATACAAAGCGTAAATCTTGGATTACAATGAAGAATGGCGTACTTGTACGTATGGTGCAAGACTCCACTAAGTCAAGTCATTCTCAGATTCTTGTTCCCAAGAATTTGAGAGTTAAAATTTTGCAGCACGCTCACGACTCTCAGTGTGCTGGACATATGGGTTTTTCCCGTACAAAGTCAAAAGTTCTTGCGGCTTTCTTTTGGCCTTTTGTGAACAAGGACATACGGATTTATTGTCGATCTTGTATAGTATGTCAAGACGTCAAATCCAAAGGTCCACGCCATGCTACACCTATTCAGGCTGCAGACATTCCTATTCGACCATTTCAGAAAATGACGATAGACATCATTAGTCCATTTAAGATCAAATCTTCTAGAGGACATCAGTTCATCTTAACGTGTGTGGACATAACTCCGCCAATGCCGGTCCCAAGCCCGGATGAAAAAGGAGGAGGGCGGCCTGCATGGAGGCCGTAAGGAGGCAGCCCCTCCACCATGCAAAGGCACAACAGGCCAATCACCTGTTTGTCTTAAACTATGATTACGAGCAATACAAGAGAGAAAACCGGACTGATTCTAAAGGCGACGAACTGGAACGGACTACGGACTACGACTTATGGAACTTGGAACACAAGAAGTATAAATGGGAAGGAAGAGGAGCTGGTGGAAGAGATGAGGAAAGCAAAACTAGAAATCCTGGCTATAACGGAAACGAAGAAAAAAGGACAAGGAGTCATGGATCTCGATGGCAACACGTTGCTCTACAGTGGTGTACCCATATCTGAAAGAGCTAAAGGGGGCGTGGGTTGCATTGTGGCCCAAAATCAAAAAGATAGTATCAAGGGATGGAACTTTGTCTCGGAGCGCATTATGGTTGTAAAACTAAAAGAAGGAGAAACCATAGTCAACCTGGTCATAGTGTATGGGCCAAATGAGGATGAGAGAGCAGAGGTCAAGGAGGGATTCTTCGAGCTGCTTCAAAGGACAGTGGATTACTGCCTAGATGAAGTTATTATGCGCTGATATTTTAATGCCAGAGTTGGAAATGACCATGCTAGATGGGGTGGAGTTATCGGAAGATATGGAGAAGATACTCTCAATGACAATGGAAAGCGACTCCTTAGATTCTGCAGTGAGCAGAATCTGATTGATCATTACAAACACAAAGTTCCCCCATAAGCGCATACATGCATACACTAGATGTGACCCAACCAAGAATGAGAAGTCAGTGATCGACTATGCATTGTTCGGAGAAGCTCATTCAGATATGTCCGAGATGCAAGAGTCTAGAGGGGGCCAGAGATTGGAAGTGATCACTACCTGCTAAACAATTCAATACGAACAACTAAAAGAGGGGCTACCCAACTAGGATATGCCAGATTACCGATGTCTCAAGTAATTGAAACTAGGACTAACGATCTAGGCACGTACATATGGAGATTAGGACTCTTTACAAGTAGAGTTCCATCAACGCGAAAATATGTAAATAATTAAAATATAACTCTATATAAAATAGGATACCATTCCCCAGGTATTTTCTTATTTCACACCCTTCCCCATTCCAACTCCGTGCTTTTCACCCCTTCTCCCTTTCCCCTTATTCATTTCTTCATCTCCCTCTCCTAATCTTCCTCAAAATTCTCCAAACTCCCCTCTCCTCCCCCTCCCAATAAAACTACCCTCATCTTCCCTCCCCCCCCCATAAACCAAACACCACCACTTCCCATAAAT